>LOEQ01009855.1:1968-12249 GCA_001685075.1 Bramus lutescens | reverse complement strand
ATTCCTCTGTTGAGAGTTCTCTGTTTAGGTCTGTACTCCATTTTTTATTGGATTTTTTGTTCTTTTGATGACAAATTTGTCGGGTCTTTGTATATTTTGAAGATCATACTCTCAGTTTCAGTTCTACACATGCCCTCCGGCTGTCATGTTCCCTGCCATGATAATAACAGACTGAAACTCTAATGCTGTAAGCAAGGAACCCCACTTGTCATAAGAATTGCTCTGGTCATGGTGCCTTTTCAGAGAAATATAAACTCTAAGACAGGTGTGCTGTAAGGCGGGTGAGTTTGCACACGCATGTGCATCTGTGTGCATTTCTCTTACTATATTCCATGGTCTGTTGTATCATCCCTTTCAGTTTCCTATGAGCTACAATGTTGGAGTTTCACCATAAACCCTGAAATCCTTCTCTTTGTTTGAAGTTAACTCATTCTTACTTTGCTTCCTTCCAATCGCTCTGCTGGGATTGGAGCTCCTCTTACTTCATATTGGTTCATTAGTAAATTTTTTCTTTATCATGCCTGCATCTTCACAGTTCTGACTTGTGTTATGATCACCATTTTCCAAAGATCTGGGGCAAATCTTTACCTTTCCAGATCATCTTTGTGTTCTCTGCATACAAATTTTGGTAGTATTCTTAGGTTCTAGGAATTGTACTCTGTACTGTGGAATGTAGATAGTAATAAAAGGCTTTATAACTATGTCCATGATACCATGAGTCACTAATTGTTTCATCCCCTTGGTATATCATCTATATTCTGAATAACAATTATTTTACAATCTTCTTCACTACAACTGAATATTTTATCAATATTTTACCCCTGTCATATATTTTAAACACAAAAATAATTAATTTGACAATTCTAAGCTAGAGTTATGTGTCTTCTATGAATATGCAAACCTAAAAAATACAAATCAGGGTTTATTTTTCCACTTCTTGCTACTGTTCCATTCTTCATTTTTGATTTAGAAATGTATTCATTAAATTCTTCTGTCTTTTTATTACTAAGAATACTGAAATATTGTGGCTAAAACTAATGAAGCCAATGGCTGTGTCACAGTTTTATTAAACATTCAATTTTGGTATTTATAATTTGAAAGAAATATTCTATCATTAACATAAAAAGCCATCTCAAAGAAGCATTATAGTCAGATAAATAGAGAGGAAAAATAAATTTCTTATTAAAAGCATATCCAAGAAACCTACACTGTTTTATTTTACAAAGACTTTTTAAATATTTTGAAGTACTGGATTTTAGAAACACGAGTTACAAAGAAACTTAATTTTCAGATGGGCTAATTTTATGAAAGTTAGTTGTCCATGCTTCATTTATTTAATATTAAAACTATCCTTCTCTTATGCCTTATACCCTGACCACAGTTTCCCCTACTTCCACTCAGTCTACTCCCCTGCACACACATATACCTCCATCTCCTCCAGATCAACTTCTCCTCTGCTTCTCTTCAGATAAAAAGCACGATTCTCAGGGATATCAACTGAATACAGCAGAGAATGTTAAAGTAAGACAAGAAATAAACTCTCACATCAAGACTGGGTGAGATAACACAGTGGTAGGAAGAGAATTCCAAAAGCAGGTCAGAAAGTGTCAGAGACATCCCCACTCCCACCTTTAAAAGTCCCACAAAGCACTAAGCTAACAATCATAACATATATGCAAAGGGTTAAAAAAGACCCATATGGGCTCCATGATTCCCAATTCAGCCTTGTGAGCCCCTACAATGCCTGTTTAGTTGACTCTATGGGCTGTTGTTCTTCTGGAATCCTTGACCCACTCTGTCTCTGAAAATTCTTCTTCCCCATTTTCTATGGGGTTCTGCTAACTCTAAAGGGAGGGACCAGATGGAGATCTTCAATTTGAATTCTCTTTCTGCCTAATGTGTGACTGTGGGTCAATCAGCTTCTCTGATTATGATTGTACAAGACACAGATCATTATGTATACCAGAATATGCTTGTGTAGGCAGAGACTGCTCATGTGCTTTCTGGCCGCCCAGACCCATGGAAACTATATTAATTATAACATTATTTAGCTTATTAGCTCAGGTTTCTTATTAACTAGCACTTCTTAAATTAACCCATTTCTATTAATCTATGTATTGCCATAAGGCTGTCGTTTACTGGGTAAGGTTCTGTTCTGGCATCTTTCTACTTTGGCAGCTACATGGTGTCTCTCTGATTCTGCCTACTTTCTTTCTATATCTTTTCCAACCTGGCTATATTCTGCCCTGCTATAGACTGAAGCAGCTTTTTTTATTAACCAATAGTAATAATTTATATTGATAGCATACAGAGGGGCCTCTCATATCATCTCCCCTTTCCTGTCTAAATCAAAAGAAAGGTTTTAACTTTGATATAACAAAATTACATATAACATAACAGGTTAAAGCAAGAATTACAGTTACAATACTTAGTTTGTCTGTATCTGGCAAAATTAAAGAAAATAAACTGTCATATATTTAATCTTTTTGAGTCTAAAGTTTCATATTTATCCTTTATCATAACTAATAAAAACTATAACTATCTGCCATCAAAGACCCCAGAAGGATATAATATTATATAAGTAAACAATAAGTTTGTTGCAAGCAACTTACAAAACCTTAGAATTGACAGAGACATCTTGCTGCCTGGAAAGTCACCCAAAGTTCTTCTGTAACACTGGAACCTCCATCTTCAGTCTAAAGGATCATAGTATCTGGCAGATTTTTCCATGAAACCGGAAATTTGAAAGACATTTTGCCTACATTGGAAGTTTGTCAGTCACTTTCTTCTCTGTCCTGGTGAATGTCTGGCAGTTTCTTCTGTGAAGTAGGAACACTGGAGGACCATTCCAACTTTTGGAAAGTCAGCAGTCACTTTTCTGTGGGTTCTGCATGTCTAGTTCATACAGCATAATATTAAGCAGTACAGGCAAGAGCAGTTTCTTACTCAAATGGCTAGCCTTGTCACATTGAAGGCAAATTCCATAACAAGTTTTTTCAATGTCCATCAACCCCTTGAAGTAGATTGATGCCACCCAAAGCTGGCATGTCTCATTGTCAAGATGTCAAGAAAAGAATAAGTTCTTAGAACATTTTAATGCCATATTCCTTAATGTTTGAACTGTTGAAGATCATTTATCTAACGGAAATATATATCTATATATCTAGAAAACTTAACATGACTATAGTTTGACTATTATAGATGGCTATCTATTAATCCATATTCTAAATTATGTGTTATATTTTTAAATGAGCTGCACAAACACAATACCTTAAACAAGAGCAGAAATATATGTATATAAACATATGTATATAAACAAATTAAACAAATCATCCTTAAAATGTATCAATAGACCAAGATCCATAACAATGCCAAGTACTCATCTTGTATCATAACCCCCACTTTTTAGAAATTAACTGTGATTATTTATAACCAACCCTTTTAAAATGAAAATAAACATTTATATCCAATGATTTTGAGAATTTGGGCATAGTTTTCTCCAAACTGCTTTCTGCTGTTTGTTGGACAATGTATTTTTAGGGTTCATGGAGACCTTTCAGGGGCTCTTGTTCCATAAAACCACATTAGCCTGGAAGGAATCCACAGGTTCCCATCCTCTGGGGAAAGAAAAGCAGAATCTCTTTTCCAAATCAACATACCCTTAGACCCAAATTTTGAAGTCAAGATACTTTTATGTTGGTTTAACCATGCAATACCCAGAATCAAATATCTCTTTGTGGTCAAAAAACTAAAACAAACAAACAAACAAAAAAACAAACAAAACAAAAACAAAACAACAACAACAAAAAACAAAAACCAACAATGTACATAATCCAGACTCTTTGTGCATATTCCATCTTTATGTGTTTTTTCTTTCCTCCTTTAATCTATGATAGTCTGTATTATTTTTATATTGCTTTTACTGTCTCTTTAAAGACTACTTCCTTTTATAACCATCTGTACTCTTTTTCCTCTCTCTCACAAGCCTACATATATTTTAAAACACACTGTGTCTCGTTTTGAGATATTTTGTGTTTGAATCTTTCCTATTGTGTAACTGAAATCCTTTTCTGTCAAGAAGCATTTTAAATTGTAAGCAGTGTGGTCATAACAGCCCAGGATGCTGGTTCTGCCTCCCTCAGCCTTTCAATATGATGGAAGTATGTTTACTTGCCCCTGTGAGTCATGCTTACTGCCTCAACTCCAAGGATACAGTGGGTCTATGTTGCCATTAAGCAACTTGTAGCACCCTGTTCACAAACCCCATTTAAGTGTTCTTTAGCCAGACCTCCCAAAAGTGCTAAAGATGTCCATGCTGCCAGTATGAACTAGGAAGTCTTCTTAAAGGCACTGCATCTCTGCATGTAGATGGCAGAGTCCACCTGAGAAAATACTCCTACCAAGAAGACATGCTTAACTCTGTTGTGCTTAACTCTGTTCTTCTGTGTCTAGAATTCTTTCCCAAGCTCTCTCAGGTTTTATGTGGATGTAGTTACCCCACATTGTGGTGCCATTTGAACCTTACCTGGTAAGCCACAGCCTCGTGGTTTGATACACAGATTAATAGAAATGGGTTGACTTAAGATGTAAGAGTTAGTTACTAAGAAGCCTGAGCTAATAGACCAAACAGTATTATAATTAATATAGTTTGTTATTATTTGTGTCTCGTTAGCCGGGAAACAAATGAGCAGTCTCTGTCTACATAATTAGGGATCATTTCATTGTTGTTTTTTTTTCTGTCCTATGTCGCTGAGATATCCAACCTTTGGTTCCTCATCATCGCGGCACTGCTGGGAATGGACTCTGTCTCCCAGCATGACCTCAAATTACACCAGTTATGGGTTGGCCACTCCCACAATTTCTATAGCACCATTTCCCTAGCATATCTTGCAGGTAGGACAGTTTATAGGTCATAGGATTTGTGAGGTGTCCAAGTCCCACAACTGGAAGCCTTGCCTGGTTTCAGAAGAACACCTATTCAGGTTCCAAATCCTTTCTTGCTAGGAACCCTCTTTGGGGACAAACTCATAGGTTCTAGGAAGCTTCTATTGGACTAGGTTTGTAAGTCATCTTCTAAATAACCCCCTATTCTAGTTTGCTCTCCCTGTACTCTCTCCTTTTGTCCCTCCCTCCCAAAAGTAATGGTCCTTTTCCTATCCTCAACTTCTCCCAGTCTATGGACAAACTTATTTCTACTTCCTAAGGAGACCCGTGTGTTCCCCCAAGAGCCCTCATTGTTACTTATCCTCTCTGGGTCTGTTGACTATAGCATGATTAACATTTACTTAACAGTTAGCATCCATCTATAAATGAGTACATATCATGTTTGGCTTTCTGGGTCTCAGTTGCTTTGCTCATTAATATGGATGGCAAACACAGATGATTCCTGTAAATTCGTCAAAATTTCCCAAGTATGGAAGCATTTAGAGGTGAGAAGTCACCTGGAACACAGGTTCTCAACTAGAGTGATGTTTGTTTATCACCCCCAATATCTACTAAAACTCTGGAGACATTTGAGAGAACTATTACTGGTATCTAATATTTTGGGTCCAAGGATTCTGACAATCAGCTTGTAATGCTGAGGACAGATGTCACAGCAAGAACTGTCCAGCTCCCCACACCCACTGTGTCTAGCGAGGGATACTTTGTAGTAGACCTGGGGTTCATATGTCTATAATTCTATGATATAAATATAATTTTACCATTTTTAAAAGACAAAGGCAAATTGCATATAATTGAGATGGATATGCTTATCTATTTTAATGCAAAGTAACGAATCTTGGCTTGATGTTTGAAACTACATGAAATAGAGCATCTTTGTTATTGTTCAGAATTAGCCAATATTTTTAACTTTATGGCCATCAATGTTTAAAAGACCACATTGTATAATATGTGCTGCAGAATATTAGCAGTATGGATACTGCCACATTGGAAATTATATTCCAACCTGAACCCAAAACTCACTGAGAGATTTTCTTTTAATGAAACATACATCAATAACTCAAGCAACAATTGTTAAAAAAAACCCTAACACTTAAATGTAATATGACCCAAATATTTAGTAAATTTTCATGTATACACTTAGGAATGATGGCAGAAAATATTAAAATTTTCTGTTCTACAAAATTATGCTTCTGAAATGGCAGAAAATTTTATATGTAAAGTAAACCAATGTAATGTATAAGATATGATAGTCTCAGATCTAAGCTGAATATCACACAGTATTCTTTGGCAATGCAAGGGCATGTGGAAAGCAAAAGATTCTGTGTTGAGTACCAAGGCTGCAGAGAACTCCTATAGTGCAATACAGTCAAAAACACCTTAGATTCAGATTGTAAACATGTTTCTGAATTAGTTTGTGTTGGTTGCTAATTTTTTCCCAACACTTATATCAGTTATGACAGGAGGAATATGACTTTCATGTGGTAAAACTGTAATAATTTATTATAAATTTGTTGGATGTAAGATTATGGATTATGTCTTATCCTCAGTTCTGATTACAAAGGTTTTGATCATTTTGAATATGTGCTCCATTGTTAAACTGCAAAGAAATGTATGTTGTAGATAATATGGTTGTAAATAGTATTGAATAAGTAACAAGGTAATAATTTTGTATTATAACTAAAAGGTTATGAACTATTAAAATATTTCCTCGTTTTAAAAGGCATAAGGTGCAGGATGTTCCATGGCCCTATCTTCTAACTAAAAGATTCATTTTGTGTCACTGCCCTTTCAACTTGATACTCAGAGCAGAATGGAACTTCACTAGGTATATGAAGAGCTAACACAACACAGGAGAGGACTTAATGCAAAAGATAACACTCCAATGACAATATCTTAATATCCTTACAAATGAGTGCTAACTATACAAGTTAATGCTATTCCAAATTAGAAAAAAAAATATTTTGGAAAAACAGGCAAGATGAGTCAGCATATAGCAATGTTTGCCATGCAAGTCTGATGACTCAAATTCAGTCCTTGGAACTTGGAATGGAAAGAGAGAACTGGCTCTCAACTGTTTTTGTCTACCACATGTATATTATGGCACACATATGTCCACACAAAGATGATAAACATACATTTGAACATACACATGTGCCACACAAAGATTATTTGAACACATACACACACATAGGCACCCACACACTCATACAATAATCTTAAATCTTAAAGGAAAGAATAAGGAGAATTTAAAAAGTCTGATTTTAATGGCCTATTTGATACATATTTTGCTGTTTCTAAGAAAAATAACTAAGTTATATTTCTCTAAATACCCTGCAATGAAAATTTCCCAAGTGAAAAAAATGACTATCCTAAGTACAAACTGTACAGTCCTAAATGTGAATGGTCTAAATATGAGACATGAAATAAAAATTATGATTTATTTTCTTCTCTTAAAAAAGAGAAAATTAATAAAATGTGAAATATATTAAAACAACAGAGTGTTGCATATACAAATTCACAGCAATGTACAAGCTCAAACCAAAGAAAAGCAGGCATGGAGTTGCTCACCACTAAGGAGTTAATGAAAACTGACAACTAATGGAAAAGTAAGAATCAATTGTTTTTTTTTTCTTTTTCAGGGTGTTACCTCTCATAGGTCAATCATCCTCCAGAAAATGACAAGAAATCGGAAATATGGGTAGCACAAATTAGACATAACAGTTGAAAGAGAGAGAGGGAGGGAGAAAGAGAGAGAGAGAGAGAGAGAGAGAGAGAGAGAGAGAGAGAGAGAGAGAAAATTGGGAGGAGGTAGGCAGGTGGCAACGGGTTTGTGAGGACATTGAGGGAGTGAGGATGAATACAATCAAAATTCATTATGTATGAAACACAGGAACATGGAAGATAGACATGTATGCTTATATGTAGTCCTCAAACGTAAGTACCTGGAGTGTATAGTGAAGAATTGCAATGCTTGCAGTCATAATAGAATAAAATGATTTAGGAGAAGATATTTGAATGTTTGGCATATTACTTGGTAAAATTAATTGCTTTAGGAAAAGGTTTTCAAATTCCCTAATCATTAAGGCAACAAATCAAAAGAGTTTCTCTACAAAGGAAAAATAATTGTAGTTTCTCTGTGAAACATTTAATTCAAAGCAATTACAGCACAGCAATCGTATTTATTCCATATGGCTGTTGTGATAACGCCTGAGTTTTGTAAGCACCTTCTCACTGTCTCACGATAACTAAGATGCCTGGATACTGCAATGAACCATTCCACTAGGATACTGCTGAGGCTCTGAGGACAATGGGCTTGACCCTAAAGTCCATGAATACCACCAATTCACTTTGATTCTAGCATTGCTAGAATCACCTCATTACTTCAAAAATTACTTCCATGTCAGTATTGTAAAAGGAGAAAGATTATGGCTAAAGATGACTAATTGGGTCTTGTTTCAGAAAGTAAGAAAACTTTGTATTGAAAGTGGAGAGGTTGTCACTGGAGATACACTTCAAAAACGTGATTGATTGGAAATAGTGCTGTAGACAGATTGTTTTTCGGCTACCAGCTCGCAAATAATGACACAGAGACTTATTAATCATGAAAGCTCAGCTCTGAGCTTAGGCCTTTTTCTAACTAGTTCTTACGACTTAAATTAACCAATATCTCTTGGTGTGTGCTCTTTTAGGTGATTTGGTTACCATTACTCCCTTTACTCTGTACTCCCCATGCTGCTTGCTTTGTGGCTGGCTGGTGACTCTGCCTTTGTTCTTCCTAGAGTCCTCTCTGTTCCCGGAAGCTCCACCAAAAGCTATTGGCCATTCAACTCTTTATTAAGCCAACCATACACATCTTCACAGTGTAAACAGATATTTATTTCCCAACAGGATGAACTCTGACTGATACTTGGGATCAGGGTCTGCCTTACTCTCTGGACTTTTTAAAGTACGTTTTTACTTCTTTAACAGAAAGTAGATGTAGATGTGGCCTCTAGAGAAATAAAGTGTGTCATTACCAAGGATACAGTGGAGTGAACAAGGTAATGACTAAGCAGTCAATAAATTTGTCACATTGTGTTTAAGATGCTTATTTTTCTATTATATGCTGATGATAAAGAGGCAAAAGATGTGCCTCTTTTCTTACTAAATTGAGTAATTACAGCAGAGTAGACAAATGCACAGATGAGTTTTTATTGTGTGATGTTAGTGTCGACTTAAGGAGAAGCATGTCAGTAGTGGACATATGAAGAGAGAGAACCTGGGCAAGTATGGGAACAATATTCAGATACTGTTCTGCATTCTGAAAAGAGTAGGGCCTCAGAGCTGCAAGGGACCTGGGAAATGGGACAGGTAGGCAGGGCCAATGAGGAAAGGCAGAGGTCTCAAAGCCATAAGTGCTTTGAAAGTGAAAGATTTCCATCCCAAATCCTTAAATGGTTTTAATAACCATTGGAAGTATGTGATCTTTTTAATATAGAATCATTTATTTTTGAAGGACAGGAGGCTTCCAATAGGCTGTTTTCTTTCTTTATGTTAAATGTATTTTAATTAACATATAATTACATCAATTTCCTTTTTTACATCCATGCCCCCTTCTTAACTCTACTCCCATGTCCCTTCCAATCTAAACTTTGTAGCTTCTTTTGCTTTAAATATACAATCTGCAAAGTGCATTTTTATTTCAGAGCTGACCCTTTTATATTTCATAACCTATTATGGGCCCATCCCAGGCAGAAGCTAATCTTTACTCTCTCTGCAGTTATTAGTTGTCTATATTTTATCTTGGGAAAGATCCTATGAGATTTCTTGCTCAATGTTAGCATGTCTATAAATGTTGTTATTTTCATGGTTTGTGCACCCTTTCCTGGAAGAGAGTCTTGCAGAAAACTTACTAGTATTTTGGCTTTTATAATCGTCCTGCCCCTCTTCGATGATGTTCCCTGTACCATAGATACAATAGCTGTTCTGAAAACATATCCATTGCTGCTGAGATCCACATGGTCTTTTGAACTCCATATTGTGTTCAATTTCATTTTTATGTGATGATCTCCACTTTCTATAAAGAAAGCCTTTTTTGGTAAGGGGGTTATAGCTACACACTGGCTTGTGAGTATAAGAATAAGATATAGCATTAGAGTGATAAAAAACAATGACATCTTGAATTTTGCATGCAAATGGAGGGAAATAGAAAACACTATACTGACTGAGGTAACCCAGACCCAAAAAGATGAATATGGTATGTACTCACTTATGAGTAGATTCTATCCATAAATAAAGGACATTGAGCCTATAATTCATGATCCTAGAGAAGCTAAATAAGAAGGTGAACCCAAAGAA
>LOEQ01009854.1:7244-20903 GCA_001685075.1 Bramus lutescens | reverse complement strand
ACTGTACTCTCTGAATGTGGCTGACAATGAGGGCTGACTGAGAAGCCAAGGACAGTGGCATTGGGTTTTGATTCTATTGCACGTACTGGCTTTGTGGGTGCCTACTCTGTTTGGATGCTCACCTTCCTAGACATGGATGGAGGGAAGAGGACCTTGGACTTTACACAGACCTGGGAACCCTGACTTCTCTTTGGACTGGATAGAGAGGGAGAGGGCGAGTGGGGGGAGGGGGAGGGAAATGGGAGGATGGAAGGAGGTGGAAATTTTTAATAAAAAAAATTAAAAAGACTCAGTGTAAACCATGAGGCATGTCTCTAATAGAAAATACAGTGGAAAAAAAAACAGACAACACCCAATGAAATAAAAAGCAGAAACAACCCCCAAACTGCCAATGTCACATCCCTGGAGAAATAACAGAAATGACTGCTATCATCTTAGAATTAATGTAGGCAAGGGTAGGGTTTCTTGTCTTATCCCTATTTAGTATTAGGTATCTACAGAAGACTACTAGATCAGAGAACGGGCAGCGAACTACAATAAACTGACTCTGCTAGGGATTTTGGTTGCAAACGCTGCACAGATGTGGTTTTCTGCCTTCTGCCTTGTGAGATATTGACTTTTCATATACTTTTACCTTGGTTTCCTTTCTGTTCCTGTGACAAATGTCATGACATAAAAATGTTTAAGAGAGAAAAGATTTTTTTGGTTTGTAATTTCAGGTCATATTTGGGAAAATTCGAGGAAGCAATTCAAGCAGGAGCTCAGAAATCACGGACAAATGCTTCTTTCCAGCTTGCTTATCCACATGCTTGTAAGCTTTCAGTTTTATTCCATGTGAAAGTTGTTTCTGCTACGAATTTTTAATACAACCTGTTCTCATTTTGCACAGCTCTTCTTATTTCTACTCCCTCCCTTCCTCTTGTCCCACCCTTACCCCTACCCTCTGTCTCCGATCTCCGTCCACTCCTCAGAAGGGTAAGTCTTCCCTTGGGGAGTCAACAAAGTCTGACTATCTACTTCCAGGCAAGACTAAGCATGCCAACTCAACTCACCTACGGAATACTGGTATCCACAGTGGGGTGGGTCATCGTTCATCAATCAATCATCAAGCTATCACCCATAATAATACTCAAAGGCCAATTGATGTTTCTTATTATGATTCTAGGTTGCATGCATTCTGTAATTAAAGCTAATTAGGATATTACCCTTCCATAAAAGCCACCAGGGACAGTTTGCTTTTCGTTGGCAAAGCTGGAAGTAGATGTTTAAGGTTATGTTCAGTAGTATTTTAATTCCAAGAACTTTACCATCACTTTATCTTGATCTCTCATGTCTCCCAAAAAGTATTACTTTGTTCCATTTTATTGATAAATTTTTTGTAAATGAACTAAGCATTGAGAACAACTTTCTGAGAAAGTGGGCAATATATATAATATCCGGGGACTTTCTACCCAAGTAGAATTTACAGGAGTCTTGTGGTATAGGGTATGTAGATATAGTCTTTAAATGAAAAATGACTTGTTGTATCTGGACCCTCTTTACAGCAAAGAAACAGCCAACACATAGTAGGCCTATTTATATCTTTCCTCAACAGACCACCACATAAACACACAACCTGAGTTGCCCATAATAGGCTATGTTATCTCATTCACAAAAGAAGAAAGAAGGTTTGCATACTAGTAATCCATCATCAAATAAGTGTGTTGCTTGTTTATTCTGGTCTGAAAATGTTATGAGGAAACAAATGCTTTCCTAAGGACTACAAATGTCTATGCCTTTATTGTGCAATAGACTCTTGAGCAAAATGACTGGTATGAGAAGAAGAAAGTTATGTTTAGGTGCAACAACAGCAACTTGCATTTACCTAGGCTAATATGGATATGACTGTTGCTTAATACCAGATATGTCAGAAGTGAAGACCACAAGAAATTCCCAATATGGTGCAATGGCCCAGTGTCACCAGACAGTTACTGGATAGCACACTGACTCTAGTGGACTATTTCCATTATGAAAAGGATAATGTTTTGTGATTGCTTGAGAAGATACTTCCTCTAAGTATTGATTTTCCTTTCTTGAATAAAGAATTCCTGCCAAAATTACAGTTTGGGAACTTATAGAATCCCTATCCTTTACTATGTTGTTCTGCACAGCATGGTTAATAACCAGATAACACACTTCACAAAAGTCCTGAGTGAACAGATGCTCTTGTATTTCCTTTTCTCGCTATATTCTTCACTCTCCTCAAGTGGCTGACTTCATGCAACAATTCAGTGGTTTGTCGTTGTTGTTGCTGTAGTGTTAACTTCAGTGGAAACCCTTAAGGCCTGGAGCAGAGTTTTTCAGGGGGCTGTAAAATTTCTGAATCTGCATCTGATGTATCTAATGTATTTTTTATTGTCCGGACTCACTGATCGGGGAGTGAAGTATTAGAAATGGGTATTGCTCAGTGGCACCTCAATTAACCCACATGCAACATTCCTGTTTTCTGTTCCTTTCACTTTGTCTTCTGCTTACCTAGATACTGGTTCCAGAGGAGACAGTGCTTCTACCTGGAGGTAACACAAACTTCCTGTTATCCTCTTTTGGACTGTGACGCCCACTATTCAACAGGCTGAGAAAGAAGTCACATTGTTGATAGAGGTGATTGATAGAGACTTCTAGGAAGAAATGGAAGTGCTGCTTCACACTGAAGGTATGAGAGTGTAACTGGAGTGCAGGAGATCATTCCAGGCATTCATTAGTGTTACCCATGTCTGGTGATTAAGAATAAAGAGAAACAGCAACCATACAATAAGCAGGCTGATGAATGGTCTAGAATTTTCAGGAATTACAATATGGGTTAACAGTCCAGTAAAGAATATAGATTTGCTGATGTGCTTGCTATGTGTACAGGATATACAGAATACATAGTAGGAAAAAAAAATTGTTCTAAATAAAAGATCAGCAGGACAGGTGATCAGTTATGGAACCAGGATTGCAATTACCACAACTGGTTGACTGTGTAACTACGCTCTAACATTGGGCATATAGTTGTGTTTTCTTTCCTCTACTATTGTTTTACTGTGTCGTATGGTTTAGATAGAGATTGTTAGCAACTAAGTGTAGCCAAAAGTATATGGTTGTATTTAATTGTGAGATATTATAAGAGTAAGTATTCCTCCAACATTCTTTACATCTGTTATAGGGAAAATAGTATAATTTTGACTGGAATAGTGATGTTAGGTAGAATTATGATCTTCACTTGAAAATAATAACGTGAGATCTGATGGGGTGTAACATTGAATAAGTTGTGGACTTTTGATAGTTAATTTTGGTTGTCAAATAGATTGGCTCAACAATCAATTAATGGACTTACTTCTTGGCGGATGTGTGGTTACATTTCCAAGAAGGATTGTGTTAGGTGAGAAAATCTTCCCCCAGAATGGATAGTACATTTTGGCAGCAGCCCAGACTTAAAATGGTCCAAGGAAAAAGTACTGCTTACTTACTTAGAGGGTGTAGCTACTTCTCTTGTAATTTCCACTTTTCCTGACATCAGACTCCAACTTCTTCAGGTTCCAATATTGATTTAATACAACTGATTCCCCAAGAATCTTTGACTTAGTGCCAAATTGGGACTGCTGCAGAACTCAGGTTTGTATACTGAGCAGCTACCAGGATCTCACATTCGAGAATGCAAATGGATATTATTGATTATCTAGTCAATATTAGGTGTAAGCACTTATTGCTTCTTCTTTGTAATACAGATACACATTTTATTTAAAGAGAAACCTAGCTAATTCAGATTATTTGTGTGTTTGTGTCTCTATGTTTTTGTGTGTAGGTAAGATGTATTTAAATTTTAATTTAGTTATAGGGTTGTTAAACTACCACCATCCAGTCTTCTAATATTTTCTTTGATTTGGATTAAAGAAGTTTTCTTTGGTTCTTTTCTCTTGCATAGCTATGTAAAAGCAGAATTACTTTCACTTTCCAATTTTCTTTCTAAAATATGCCTGCTGTATAAGAAAAGACTCATTAAACACATTTTTGTAAAAGAATTAATTTATATTTTATTACCATTAGGTACACTTTTATCAGTGATATCATATGTTCTGCAATAATTTTTAAGAAAGTTTAGTTTGGGGAATTCAATAACTATCTGTCTTATAAGAACATACAAACTATTTTTCTCTTATATTTTTTCGACTTATTTAGTATTCATTCTTTAAAATTTAGAAGCTAATTTATATTATTCTTAAACAACAAGATCACTCAAGTGCTAGTTTGTTTCAAGTTGTGCTTTTAAGTAAAAACAATGATTCAGTACCAAAGCAAGTTTGGCTTGCTCCTCACGTGCCCACCTGCTTTTTGTAGATGTGATAGCAACAGTTGGTGTTTAGTAGGAGTGTAACTGTGTCTGCACTTCCCATAGAAACACACGGAACTCATGCTGCTTTCTACAGGATACTCTTGAGTAAAGGTTTTGTATACTGTTTAGTTCTGGGTATAAGAAAATACAATCACCACTTACATTACTGGGCTTCATTGACTTCACATGAAATTGATAGCACTTTCATCCACTATTTTATTTGCACACAATAAATATTAAACAAGACTGACACATAATATCCTACAATTAAAAACATTATTTTGGTTTTTATTTAATTTTTTAAGTGTGGGGGAATTTCTTACATGACTACTATATTTACAATATTTTCATTTTTCACTTTCTTTCCTTGAACTCTTCCCTTGTCCTCACTTATTCTCTCTCAAATTTATGATCTCTTCATCTATAAGTTATATTATTAGACACAGAAACACACACATACATATCACACTGAGCCCACTAACTGTTGCCAGATAAATTTCTGTTTAGGGTTTACCACTTAAGATTGGATAATCTACCAAGGGCTTGTCAATGGAGAAGATAGATTCTCCCTCTCTCAGCATCCATTGATTCCCTGTAGCTCTTCACTAAGGGGCAGAACGTTATAAAAATCCCCTGTATACATATGAGCATATTGACTGACATTGTTATTTTCCATACCTTGTTTAGGTAACCTCATTGTTGAGATTTCATGGGTATGGTCTAGAAGATACCATCTCTCTTCTGCCACCCTAGTACTCTGGTTTTTACAATCTTTTCAATCCTTCTTCCATAGTATCTCCTGAAAGGAGATAGGACTTTCACTGCAGGTGTACTGATTGGGTCCTAGAAACCACATGGTCACTTTCCTCTGCTTTTTGGTGAGTTGTGGATCTCTGTAATAGCCGTATTTCCTCAGTAAGATAGTCTCTTTGGTAAGGAATGAGAACCATAATTATCTCTAGGTATAATAGAATGTAGTTAGAATAGAGTAAGTAGCTATATTTACTTAGGAAAATGATAGTAATAGGTTCTCCTCTATGGTCATGACATATTCAACCATAGATAATTAGCCAATTATAGTAACAGACAGGAATTCCCTCTATTAATCATACTCTAAATCCAATTATACAACTTTTGGTTGCCCCAACATAAAAGTGACACTAATGCAGCATTGGGACTATATTGCCAGACTGGTGATTGTTGAGTTTCATAATTGTTTACAGCAATGTAAGACTATTGATTGTTTTCTTCATTTGATAGTTTAAGTAGCAGCTTCTAATACTGTGAGAGCTAGCAGGAGACTTTCAGGCCAGCTCCAGCTCTATAACTGCAAGCCTTGTGTCTGAAGGATGTGGTATCTTCTACAATAGGTCCTTAGGAATCTGTCATTAAGTCTTCAAGAATTTGGATAATTTGAGGGATTATTTTGTTGTTGGATTTTAGCTTTATTACATTGGAGTATTTTATGGAGTATGTGCAATTATTTAAGTTTTCTCTATTTTTTGAGATTTACATTATGTTTTATTTTATTCTGTAGAAACTTTCATGAGATGCCGAGTATAGCATGCATTGTTTAGTGTTTAGATGGGACATTTTAGATCTGTTACATCATTTTATTTTTGATACAATGCCATTTCAACTTGATGCATTTCTGTTTATTTTAGGTCCAGATGACCTGTCTGTTAGAGGGAGTGAAGTACTGAACTCATCTACTATTGTTTAGTGATTTTTGATCTGTGCCTTGAAATTCAATAGCACAATTTTGTAAAAGTTAATGTGCCAAAGTTTTGTGCATAAATGTTTAAGATTGTGATGTCATGAAGCATTCTTTTCTATCTCTTCTGACTAATGTTTGATTTAGTATAGGCATGCCCAATTTTATCCTGGTCCCAAAACTTTTTTTTCTGTACTTTCAATCTTTGGTGGTGTCTATCATTGAAGGTAAGATAATACCTTTTATTCAACAAACATAGATTTTCTTATCTTTAACAATTTTAATTAATCCTTTGAGAATTTCATACAATGTACTTGGAACATATTCACCTCTTTATTCAAACTCCATTCATAACTACTCATTTCTCTGCCCATCTCTTCTCCCCCCAACATTGAGTTCTCTTTTTTTTTTGTCAGCTCCAGATTGTGCTGCCTAAGTAGCCTTGGGAATAGTTGACCTAACACAGAATACATCATTAAAGATAACGGACTCTCTCACACACCCAAAAGTTGTCAAATAACAACAGCTCCTCATCTTATGGTGAGATTTTGTACCCACCTTTCCTACTTTAAGCTGGGATTTTTGTTTTACTTGAGTGTATATGGATCCTTTTATTCTATGACAACCACTTTGGGTTTATATGTGCAACTCCCCTGTTAAACACGGTTTTCTTGACATTATTTCAGGCATACACTCTTGCAATCTTGCCACTCCTTCTTTTATAAAGATCCCTGAACATGAATGAATGGAGAAGCATCATTTATATGTCCCCTTAAGGCAAAGAACTTCAGAGTCTCTTATTCTCTGGATGTTCACCAGTTGAGGGTCCCTGTGTTATCTGCCATCTATCTCAAGTAGAGGCTTCTCTGATGATGGATGAGTATGGAAAGAGGTCATTGGGAGTTATGTTAACACTTGATTTAGCAGAATAATAGTATGGAGTTCTCTCTTAGGAACTAAGGCCTATCTACCCATAAGTTCTTGGCAATTATAACAGTCCCAAGTTTGGGTGTCATCTCATGGAGTAGGGCTTAGAAAGAATACACATTTCTTTTCTTAATTTGTGAGATTTTTTCCATGATTCTGTTGAATATATGATCTACATTATTAACCTAGGATTTTTCTCCTTCTTTTGTAACTTGAATTTATAGCATTTCTCTTTTCATAGTGTCTCAAAATTGTTGCATATTCTTTCCATGTGTTTTTAAAAATCTATCACATAATTCAATTTACCTGTCTAACTCCTCTAATTTATTTTTATGCTTAATATTCAGTTGATCCATTTTTTAGTTTGAATGATATTTTCTAATGAGTTTTAAAGTTTTGTTATTTAATAATTTTATTCCATATTTGTTTTAGCTTTAGTTTCTCTCAGTGTTTTTAACTCTTCAATGAATTCACCTTTTATATCCTGGGTCATTTTCATTTTACCCTGTAATATCTTAGATTTCGATTGAGAATTATTCCTATACTTTTCTTCATTTAGGTCTTTGTTTCTTCTTTAAATCTCTTAAATTCTGTAATTATTTTTATTTTCCCTTTTAGCTTTATTGTTTTACCATTCATGAAGGTAATTGTCATTGTGGAATATTTTATAGAACTGGTAATGTTGACAAAAACTTAATGTATTGACTGTTCATATTGCTTTTCCCATGTGATCTGCATATGTGGATTAATTTCATTGTTGTTTGATAATTCTAAACAACCTTTGTTGACTGGAAATTTTTGATGTTGCTCAAACTTTGCTAATTTCAGATCAGGTATGAAGACTGTTTTGGGGGAGCCTGTCAGGTATGTGGAGTTATGTTAGTTTCAAGAGACTAGGGTAATTTACATTTAGTGGAGAGGCTTCAAGGAGATCTGAATCCATGAACCAACTTAGAAATAGCTGTCAGAGAATATGAAACATTCCCAGTTGGCATTCTGAAATCAAATAACAGTTAGGATTCCATCCCAGAAAGCCTAAGGACCTTCAAATCTGTCTTTGGTTGTATTCACACCTTCTAATGGTGTTTTGCCCTTGTTATTATATCTCCATAAGTGCATACTTACAAATCATCAAGTTATTACTCTACAGAGTTAGATTCATACTGTTTTAGAATATTATTTACAATTTTGATTGTCCATTACTTTTATTCTTACTCATATTTCCAAATAAACCATTTTCCTTTTGTCTTACTATCCACCTTGTGGTGAACCAGCTTCGTGAGATCTGAAGCTCTAATTCCCTGCCGTCATGTTTGTCACCTTAATTTTTACTTTAGATTAAGAGACTTCTTTCAATGGGCATAGAGTTATAGGCTCTCAACCCTTGTTGTTGCCTTTTAACTTTAAATACTAAGTGGATTCCATTCCAATGTCCTCTAAGATCTGCTGTTTTTCAGTCTTATCTAAGTACTTGGATCTATGTCCAATTTCCCCCAAGATAGTTTTTGTTTCTTTTGTATTTTGCCCAGTTTTTAACTGTTTTTCACAAGTTACTGGTTCTGTGATATAAGCCATCACATCATAATTGTGAACAGAATATCATTCAAAATAATATTTTAATCAGAAGCTGAAATAATAGAAAGAAAATATCAAATTATATTTTTATTTAGCTAAGTATTCAGGTACCTCAGTATGTGCCTAACTTTGATGACTAAGAATGAACAGATACATTTAAACTGTTTATTAATTTGAAGTGATTTAATCTGAAGTAATACATATTACTTCATAGAGGCTAGAATTTGTCTTTGGCCCAGAGTTCTGTACATTGAAATGAATGGTTTTGATGATTTTTCCCATTCATAAATATGTGACCCCCAAAGAGACATGCCATTGAAGCAGCAGAAATAACTATGCATTATATAATATAAAAACCTTGAAGGGGAGGGAAGAGGTAGGGAGGGGAGCAGAGAAAAATGTAGAGCTCAATAACAAAATAAAAATAAAGATAAGCAATTATTTATATGTTCAGAAAAGTATTTTCACAATACTACCAGCGTAGTGTAAAATAGTGTGTTAAATGTGATAAATAATTTTGAAAATTTAGCCAAAAAAGTTCATAAAAGGTATCTTTTACTTATAGGAATAAAATTGGCCAGGTGTTCGATATAAGACTGTGGAATATTTATGAATGAGAAAGGAATGGTAAGTTCCCTATGAAAACTGGCAATAAAACTGAAAGAAAACTCAGAAGTAATGGACTACGATGACAGGAGGAATAAAGGGAAATTGCTAAAAAGGGCTTCCGCTTTGGAGAACTAAGTAAAAATGCAAACCAATAAGTTTCAGAACTCATTGAAGAGAATTAAAGCCAACGTCCAGCATCCTACTCCTTCCTTACCAAATGAATTGCTCTAGAGGAATACACTGTCGAACTTCAGTGCCTCTCTCATTGTAGGGGTTTGAACTAGGGCAGACAAGCAGAACTGCATTCACTGAGTGTTAGCCCAGAAACAATTTCTTGCCAGGCATGAAGAGGCGCAGTGTACACCAGGGTTCATTGGGAATCTAACAGCGACCTTAGCCACTCAATGTAGTTACTATACTACTTCAAGAGCAAAAAAATGAGTTATTTTTATGTAAAAAGTAAAGAAAAAGAAAAAGTAGACTGGAAATAAGAAAAATGTGGTTAAGGACTGACTGAATCTTACTTTGGGCAAAGTGGTGCATGTTTGGCATGCAGTTCTAGCAAGTACACAGAGAATTGCCTAGACTGAACAAGACTCTGGTGACAGATTCCTTTTAAAAGTTAGGAAGATGTTTAGTTCTGCTCTTCTTCTTGGAACCACAAAATGACAAAGCTCCAAATTTTGAAAACATCAAAGCATTGTTGAAAATTGATTAATACTGTAAAGCTACTGCAAGAGAGGTAAGTTTTGTTCTTTCATTCATTCTTCTCAGGGATGTCTGTAAATATTAAAGAAAAAATTCACAGTTCATAAAAATAGTAAAATGAAAAATAATAATATTCTTTAACTTATTTAACTGGCTTTGCTGCTGTCATACTACCAACTAAATATTATATAGGACCAGTGAAACATATTTTTAAATCTTCACTCAACAACTTGTCTCAGTATTACATTTATTATATTAAAATGATATGGCTAGATTTTTCAGTATACAAAGAAAGTTTCATGATTTTAGGTCAAAATATCATTTATTTCATTTAAGTACCTTTTATTTTGAGTAGAGGTTTTCTTTTCTGTGCTTCTTCTCTCCCTCCCTTTCTCTCTTACTTCCACAGCAGTATCAATTTGACAAATATAATTAATCTGAATTTACATTAATATAACTTATATATCTACATTCCTATTGACACACACACACACACATATAGGCTAATAAATACATAAAATGTCTTTGGTGTATAATTTTAAGTTCCTAGTTCTCATTCAATTCAATGCACTTATTAACCATTAGATGTGTGCTGCTGTGTTGAAATAGCCATGGCTTTCATCCAAAGTCTGCTGTTTTTGTCTTGGTCTGATAAATACCTGCAAGGCATGATGGATCAAAGTAGTTCAAGTTCCAGTTATTTACCTTTACATGTAGTGTCAATTTGACAAGGCTTCACCATGAGCCTCTTGGAGTTTCATCTCTCCAGCTGCATGTTTATATGCATATGCTTGTGTTAATAAAGCTAGAAATGCCATCACCTTGTGGGTATAGTGAATTTATCATAACTTTCATTTTCCTCTTACTTGTATGTCATGTGATCATTCCAGCATTAATATAACAGAAAATAAACTGTGGCATTAAATGGATATTCATGCAGATCTTAAAGTGTCATTGCCTTTGTTATTAGAATCACCAGTAAATAGAGGCTACATCTATGTATAAAACTAAGTAGATGACGTTCACAAAGTCATCTGACCACTCTGGCAACACTCAACCAGATTAACATATGTCCAGCTATAGAAGTCTATATATAGCCAATTTCTTACTAATTGATTGAATGAAGTCATCTATTCACCTAAGTTTAAATCTATAAAAGTTGTTTTTTCCTCATTAAAGATAGCAAATGTGAACTGATTGCTTTCTATTAAAATTTGAGTTCTCAACAGTTCTTTGTTCACGTGACGTCATTTCTAATAATCAGCCTTGTTTATTGACTTTGGTCAACATCTTCATTGCTTTCTAATCATTTCTTTTCTAGGTAAGACCTAAGACGACAGTCAGATTTATGTTATAATGGTACAATAAACACCATTTCAACAGTTGCCATTGTTCAAAGCAGTGGTTTGTCTCTGATCCCCTCTTAGGTTTCTGCATTCATTTTATTTGATTTGATTTTTGACTAATAACCTGCAAATTTGTCATATTAAAAAGCTATATTCACCTCTTGGCCATAAAAATCTCAGGAATTTATACTTATTTTGCCATAAATTATCTTACAGATCTCCATATTTATTTCCCTTAATCTTTTAATTGCATTATCTATTACTTTTAGTGATAGCTTAGATGACAATTAAATATCTACATGTGTAGGCTTTTATATTACTATGATTTGGAATTAATATGAGATTGTATGGATTTACCACTTAAACTACATGACAAAGAATAGAATTCCTAACAGATTTATAGGAGGAGAGCAGTACAGTGAGTATTTGATTAGTGTCACCCGTTAATTGCTTTGTGTTGATAAATAGCTTGAGGATAATGTATTTGTCCCATGCTTCCTACATGAAGCATCCTTTGATCCCCATAGTTTTCCTTTTAGGATCTCATAGCCAGTGGCAATTGGCTGTGTAAAGTCGAGTGCTCATTTAGCTGTGCATGGTGCAGCATATCAATACAGCATTCAGTAAACACATTCAGTCACATGCAATATATTAATGGCAGGGATCTTTTCTTACAGCTGCCTTGCCTCCTTCAGTCAGTAAAAGATTACTACACACATCATTTTTCTTGCTTTATTAAATAGAATTCACTACAAATTGCTTGGCCTTTCGTTAGGCTGACCTTTCTGGCCCATGAGTGCCAGCTATAAAAGACAGTCTGAGTATTCAGCCTGTTTTTGCCAGGCTTTTCATAAACCAATTGAGTATAAAGAGAATAAAAAAGAGGAACTGACAAATGTCTCTGTATTAATACATAGACATATGCCATTTTTATTTATTTTAAAAAGTGTGGATATAGAAAACAAAACTAGAATTATCATCTATTTTCAGCATCGTTAAAAAGTCAAGGCCAATTTAACGAAAAATATGTAGTAGATTCCATCATTTGGAAAAACAGTCCAAACAATGTTTTATACTTTTCACATCTTGAAGAAATCCAGCAATATTTCCCCAAGCATAAAATTAATAGTAATAAGTGGATTTTGCAAAATTCTGATTTCAAACGTAAGTCTAACTTTATAGGTATCTTTTATAACTTTTAATCAAAACATAATCATCTATAAACATACTATTCATATAACTTCCTCTCAAAGGATGAAAAATTCTATATGTAAAAGAAATATTGTTTCTGGGACAGGACAGAATTCCCGGGGATTACAGACATTTACTGCACTTGCAGGGGGCCTGGACATAATTCTCTGGACCCAACAGGTGGCTCACAAACACCAGGGGATCTGAGAGGTCCTCCTTGCCTATTGTGTATGTAAACATAAACCTAAACAGGCACACACTTGCAAGTAAGTCATCTTAACAACTCCAGGAGATAAGCACTTCAGAAAGCCAAACCTTGCATCAGATCTGTATCTTTTATCTCATTTTCAAGCCTTTGAAAAATTGACTAGCATAAACAACAACATGAGTTGGAAAACTGGTGGTCAGAATTAATTTATTTTCAGGATTTAATTTAAATGAATTGGAAAATGTTTCTTGGGAAATAAAATGAAAATATTTCCTTTGATCGTACTAAGAGTATTTCTATAATCATTTAAATGTTTGTATTAGGAATAATTATAAAATTTTACCAACCATGTTTTACATTCATAATAAGATATTTTATGGGATATACCTGTAGGTGTTATATAATTATATGCTATATAATCATGTATTATGAAATTGAATTATTTAGTCAGTCATCTTCATACTCAACGTAAATTTGGGTTAACTTTACTAAGGCATTTCTAACCTATGAAACATGTTAAATTATTTATTAGGTGTAAGCTTTTGTTAATAGGAAAGCATGCATTGTTTTCTCTTGGTTGCTTTATTATCTTGAAAGTAGAGATTGCTGTATTATCTTGTAAGTAGAGAATATACTTACTCATCCACAGCTTAAGTAGATTTTCATATTTGTAGTTGCCTTAAATGCTAATCAAAGTTATCTTTCCTCTTCCCCATTAGGCCAAACTTAACTCTACCAAACTAATAAAAAGAACAAAAGTATGTGATAATAGAAGCTAAAATTAAATTAAATCCAATTATGATAGACAATTGAGGACCCGTCAATGAAAGTTATTACTGACAACAGTGATAACTTTTGCACTAACATAAACAAATAAGACCAAGTCCTTAGTCTTTCTAATTGCTTTACACGTTGTTGCTGTGAGAGAACCATCAATAACAACATGTTAACACCAGAAATAATTGACCTAAGTGAGTCTGACTGTGCCCTGGGATCATACTGGGCCCTGCAAATATCATATATATATATA
>LOEQ01009852.1:20438-46966 GCA_001685075.1 Bramus lutescens | reverse complement strand
GGGAGGAAGTGGAAATTTTTGAATGGAAAAATAAATTTTAAAAATATAAATAAATAAATAAATAAATAAATAGAAAGAAAAGGGAACTGAGATAGAATACTAGTCCTTAGCATTCTCTCCAAGCTCAGGGAATATCAGAAAAGAGGTGGAAAGAATGGAAAAGCTGAGAAATAGGGAGAAAGGCCATGAAATGCTCTATTAGAGCATGGCATGACCAAAGCGGTCATAAATTTACAAGACTGCTGTGACCTGCATAAAACCCACATGAGTCTAGAAAGAACAAAGAGTCACAAATGGGCTAGGCACTCGTGGAACAGTTGGGGATTGCGAAAGGAGAGGAAGTCATTGTGATGTGGCCATTAATGAGCCCCACAGGCTTCCTGGGGGTAGTTTCATTTCTATGCCCATGCAAGTGACCCTGGTTATATCCAGTGAGTCCAGAAAATAAAATGAGTACCTGTGGTCTGAAAGGGGATGGGAGGAAGGATGATACGAGAGGATGGAGTAAAGAGTATGAACAGAATGCACTAAATAAATGTATTAAATTTTCAAATAAATTAATTTTTAAAATGATGGCCCATTCATTGTTAATGTGTCTCCTACTTGTTTCCTACTATACATCTGGTGTGATGCTTAAAACTTGGGGAATAGAGTGGATAGCAAAACAGGCAGGCCTCTGCACTGCTGATAAGTAAGCAATTTGTTCTATGGATGATGGGAAGTGTCTTTTAATCAGATTGGTCATGGTTAGTGGGAGAAAGTTAGAATCTCCCAATCGCTCCTCTCAAAGTCATGTTTCACTGACCCGCACTTGAACTGTATAATTTTGTCCTTTGATAGGCATTTTCTCATGGCCCAATGAGGTGCTGTAACTTCACACATGGTAACACAAGGCAGAGTGGTCTCTAGCTTAATCACCCAAGCTGTCTGTCGCCTCACTGAGCCAGTGGATCCTGCATCTTACCTTCTGCCAGCACATTCTTCATCTCAAAGCTCCGCCACTGCTTGCCAACCAGAGGTTGTAATTCTAAACTAATTAGAGAGAGTTGGGGGTGGGGACAACACCAGCTTTCACCTCTCTGTTTCCTAACTGTAGAGTGTGACCAGTCTTCCTGCTATGAGTTCCTCGCCATCCTGGACTGTGAGTCAAAACAAACCATTCCTCCCACAAGCTTTTTGTTGGCATTTTTATTGCAGCTACAGAAAAAGTAACTATGTGAATCATGTGACTAAAGGCAATGGCTTCAGTGAGATGACCAGGTATTCTGTGTTGGGAATCATATTTCCCTCTGGTCCTACCCCATAGTGCTTGTGTCACCACAATGCCCCTCCTATTAACAAGATGACTAGAAAAATTGTATTTTAAACCACAATCCACTTTTATGGGTACATAGAGTAACCACCCCTCTAGCAATCTTAGAACACCAGAAGCCTCTATGGCAGCTCTCTACAATTGGTTCTGAATGTCCTCTTCTCAGCAAACCTATACTGCAGCCCACCTAGAATACTCTATCTTTACTCCATGTGAGCTGCTCAAATGTTCCCCTGTTGGAATTCCTTCCTCTTCCTTGACTGTTTAAAGCCTTCACCTTTGGGAAAAGTCATTCTCCAGCAGATCTGAGAGTCTAGTATATATACATCTGGATTTGATGCTTCTCCCACGAGACCTGGAGACATAAAACAGGATATCTGTCACTTTTTTTTTTCCTGTGCTGTGAGATTTAAATTCTTGTCCTTGTTCATTTCCCCATCATCTATAGTCAGCACCTATGGTGAGTGGTAAGTTTACTACCCACAATCCTCTATGATGTTGGCATCCTTTCCTGAAAGGTTCCGACATAAAACCAAAATAGAAATCTATATTAATCTCAAATATCCAAAGTATCAGACTCTTCGCTGTCACTTTGTGAGGGTCTTAACACTTCAGCTAAGAAGAAGGCAGGGAAACTGAGGCTGCTTTCCACAGCTCCTGTTCTGAGCCTCAGTTCTAAGAACACAGAATATTTATTCCATTCTTGTGGCAGAATAGATCAGATGCAGGGAAAATAACTCTGAAAAACTAAACTCACAACTGGCTAAAGTACAGAGACCCAACTTGTTCATTTTCAGTGAAAAATAGAACCATTATGTGCATCTGAAATGTATCTGCCAGCCTGACAAAGTATGCTCTCAACATAGGCAGATCTATTTGGAAAGCCAAATTATGGGCACACAACTGCTTGGTGAGTATAGAATCAGAGCCAAGTGAAACTAGCTAAGCGAGGCCAGTATTTATGGACAGATACACAATACTAGATCCTTCTCAAATTACAGATTTATCCACTGCATGAGGGAATAAATCGAATTCCTGGTGTAGGACAACCTTCCCCAGTGAACACATTGCTATTGTTTATGGTCCATCTCTGCCCATCCATCTATGTGTTCATAGACTCTTCTCCTTTACTGAAGCTTTGGCTAGTAGCCCCAGAACCTAAATGCATTAGAGGGATTGTCTTATATGTTAAATTTCAAGTTCCTTTTGCCTTCACTAATCCATCTCCATTTAATTCTTATCAGAGCCATAAGAGACTTGGAGAGTGTGACAGAATTGTATCACAACTTGAAAAAGTGCAGTTATTTTAAAGATTGTATCTGATGTACCCACTGCCAAAATCTCAGCTATGCCCTTCCTTCATGATGACTGTGTCCTACAGGAAGTTCATGGTTTGTTACCTTTGGATCCCAGGAGAAGGCAAGGAGGAGAAAGAAGAGAGATGACCCCAGGAAGAACAGATGAAGGAGGTATTTAGGCCCTCAGAGACCTAGACAGCTGCCCATAGAATCTCCAGAGAAGAAGCCCACAAAGAACATTATTCTAATTTTGCAGGTCTCGTGTTATCTAGTAACCAAAGTAGGAGAATTGAAAAACTGAATAAATGAAATAAAATAAATGAAAACAAAAAGGAAATGCAAAAGTCACCATCAACAAAAACTACTCCCCTAAAGCATACATTATACATGGAGATACTTTGATCTCAGTAAACAGCCAGGTATCCATGATGACCTTAACTTTCAGAAATGATCTTCTCAAGGCTGAGGACCAGTTACCCCTGATATCTCTATCTCTCACCATATAGGGAAGGTCTTATCACTAGGCAAACCCAAGAAAATAGGCCTAAACTCCCAAAACATCCACCTTGATATCCTCCCTCTCCTCCATTCATTTTCTTTATGTCTATGTGTGTATGTTTCTGTATGCTCAAAAACACATGTATGTATGGGTATCGTACATATGTGTGGGGGGGGGAATTACGGTAAGCTTCAGGTGCTGTATCTCAGGCACTAGCTTAACTTGTGTTTTAGGTAAAGTCTCTCAATGGCCTAGAGCTCACCAAGTTAGGGAGACTGACTGGTCAACAAGCCCCAGCTATGAGCCTGTCTCTGCCTAGTGCTGGTGTCAGGTGTCAAAAGCATATGATACCACATTCAGCTTTTTATATCGGTTCTGGGATTAAACTCAGGTCCTCATCCTGGAACAGCCAACACTTTGTCAAATGAGCTAATTCCACAACCCTTGCCCTATTCATTTTCTTCATAACACACCCTGCAACTTGAAAACAATATTATTTTTCTTGCCTACTTATACTCTATCTTCTGTACTAGCTTGAGAGTTTAAGAGTAATTATTCATAATTTTCTAACACACAGGACAGTATGTGACAAAAATAAAGACTCCATGGATTCTAGCAAAGTGAAGGATGCTGACAAGTTGATCTCACAGAAAAAAAATGTTAGAAGTTGACAATAGCTTCAGCCCTTAATTCAAAATAGGAGCTTATCTTCAAACACCAAGTGTATGGTTGGCAATTATACCCGGCGCAGCGGGGTATCGCCTGTTCCCCAGTGCTCGAATGATAATTGGGCTATGGAGGTAGTTAAAAGGACCAGGCAGGGATTGGTGATTAGAAACGAAATCGGAAAAACTTGACAGCGAAAGAGCTGCTGCAGTAATCCTCTTTCCTCCCGTCTTTATCTCAGGGTGCTGAAGGTTTCCATATGTATCACACTTTCAGTTGTTAGTTCTCAAATGCATAATTTATCCAGCTTCAAATGAATAATTGGCAACTTATGAATATGCATGTCCGTATTTAGGATGTTGCATCCACCAGTAAGATATTGCCTTTCCCATTGGACTTTAGGTGTACACCTTTGCACCTCAGAATAATGAGTTTGCATGGATGCATGTCAAACAAAAGGCTCTACCATTCTTTATTAGTTTTCCTTTCATAGTCTTTTGTGCCAGGAACAAAGGCCATTTTCTTCAAAGGTTGTTTTTGTAGAACGCTTTCTCTGGGTGATACAGAAGAAGCAGCATTTGTTTCTAAATAGAACTGCAGATACGAGGTTCAATCTTCTGGGGCATCACTGCCAACAATAAACAGTGTCTAGAATGTGTTCCATTTTAGTCCTCAATTCTGTTTGTTCTTCAAATTGATCTGTCAAACATTTCAAATTTTCAGCCCTATAAATGAAAACCAGCACTCCTTTATCGGCATGTCTCACAAGACTTCTCTGCAAAAAATCCTTTTGCCAAAATCATTACCTCTGCTTATAAGAGCGCTTACAGACATTTACTGCCATCATTCCAACTCTCAATATACACAAGCTGTACCTCCTCTCAACTACTGTTTCACATTTGCAGTGCTGGAGATCGTACCCAAGGCATTGTGCACACTCGGAAAGCATCCTAGCACTAAAGCTACATCCTCAACCTGGTTACAGTTAGTGTCAACTGAGCATTTACCTATTTTATGTACATGATTGTATTTATCCTTACAATAATCTTGTGGAAACTATTCGGGGTAAAACTCAGCAAAAAAAAAATATTCATTGAGAGGATGTTGGAGAGCTTAGTGTCTTATGGGGAGAGTAGAAATAAATAAGATCTGGAATGAAGCAGAAGCTAATATCTGGACAAAGAGGAATCAAATGCTACGGAGATAGTGTGCTTAGAGAAGTTCTATTGAGAGAAGTCACTGTTCATACAGCCTTGCTTCCATCTATGTGCTCAGGGACATTTTAAGCATTTTACATGACACATAAGTGTATAGCACAGTATACTGCAATGTCCACTGTCTATGTCTATAGCTATTTCTCCCCAAACCTGAAGGTTCCCTGTAGGCAGACTATGTGCACTACTGGATACCTAAAGGCAAATATAGCAACAGGCAGGAAAGATTGATGGGCACCACTGTGATTCCTGTTGCATGATGAAGAAACTGAAGGAAGAGAAATCTAACTAATTCTCAGAGTCACAGTTGACAGGGTGACATATTATCTTTAGAACTTCTGCTGCTAATGATTATACCACAGATTCAATCTACATTTAGAAGTGTTGTTGTGGTTGTGGAAATTTTAAATGATCCCATCTAATGTGTACTTACTCGGTCACTTGAAAGTCTACTGACTAAGGTCCATGATGACCCCACTGCCAAACCCAGTGTATTGAGGAAGCCATGACACCTCCAAAGGGATTCAAGATATTGAAAAAAAAAGGCAAAATGAGAAGTCAAAGGTTCATAACCATCTTCTCACAATCGCACTCACACTCAGTTCATAATTAGTAAACTTCTCCATTTTATAGATGATAAAACTAAATAAAAAAACACTGTGTTTATGTGTGTATGTAAGAGATCTTTTATTTCTTTGATGAGAAAACCAAGTGTACTGGGTTAAATAGTGTTGCCTCCCCATGAAGAGATTTCCTATCTACCAAGAACCTATGAATGCCACCTTATTCCTACACGAGATCTTTGAAAGTTATATTAAAATGAGGCTACTGTGATCTGAATGTAAAATGTCATCTGTAGACTTGAGTGTTTGAGCACTTGGTCCTCAAATGGAAACACTGATTTACAAAGTTGTAGAACCTTCAAAAGGTAGAACTTTGTTAAAGGAAGTGGGTCATTGAGGGTGGGGCTTGAGGTTTTGTAGACCAGCTCCACATCCTGTCTGTTCTCTGCTTTCGGACAGCCAACCCTATGTGGCAACTTGCCTAGTGTCCCTCCCACCTCACCTTCTATGTCAAGGTAGACAATGTGTCACCAACTGTATGTTGAGAGAAACTCTCCTTCACTTAGGTTGTTTCACACTAGGATTTTACACATCAGGGAGGCCATGTCAGATCAGACCCGTCCTAGTGTAATGATGTTCTTCAGAGGGGAATGTAGCTCCATCACTGAAAGCAAGGGGGCTATTAGAATGGTGTGTCTACTAAGAAAGGACAAGAAACGGAGGACAGGTCAGGAAAGACCCACACCTTCAGCCTTCAGAAAGAGCAAAGAAAGTATTGTCAAATCATGGACTCCTGACTTTGAAAACTGTGAGAGAATTAATCTGTACTATTTCACCAGCTTCTGGTCTTCTGGAATCCTGCTCTCTAATTTATACCCTTCTATCCTGAGCCTATGTCATATTTCATTGCCCAAGGCTTGCTCATATTTCTGCTATTAAGATGAACTGGTGTAGCAAGCATATCAGAAATAACCAATGCACAGTAATGTAACCAATTTTATTTGACAAGAACTTTATAAAGACTAATATCTGAACTAAAGGTCAAGGTCATAGAGGATAAAGGATAGAGAGGTGAGCAGCCAAAGCACTTTATCCTTGTACAACAACTCTACAGTGTTTCTATAAATACTGGCATGTGACCTCTCCAGACTCTTTATAACACTGTTCAGTCTTTTAAAGATACAGCTTACTATGAGGGGTAAAAACTAACTCTAGGATACTTTGATTTACAGTGATAAAATTTGACCTTCTTTCCTACAGCCTGTAATTCTCATTGCTAAGCCAAAATATCTGTCTCTATAACCTTGTATCAGTAGGGAACTATTGATCTACAAGTACCAGAAAAATAAACACACAAATAGAAACCTGTTTAGTAATTAGCAAATAAGGAGGGATTGTGAGGAGTTGTTGAAAGAAACACCAGTCAAGATTGCTCCAGTTTTCTGCATACTGTTTTTTAAGAAAGTCTTAGTAATCATGAATATCAAAGGATGTCAAAGAGTCACCATTCTTGGAAAAGTATAGCCACCATTCCACCAAACTGAGACTATCGTAGAAGACCACAATTGGACACAATGTAAAGATTAGCAGATCATGGGGACCCCAGCCTCAATGGGTACATCTATGTGCAGCTCCTATGTCTATGTCTCAGGGAACACCTCAGATGAGGGGGTTCAAAACACTGTTAGATTTGGGAAGTCTCTCCTAGAAATTTCTGCATAAACAAGACCAAAGCAATGGCAATATCAATGAATATATTATTTAGGAGGATGAAATTTTGACGGTGCTACCCTCTAGGCAAAGAACTCCAGGCAACTAACAACTGCTGAGAAGAGATCTGCATCAAGAAAATAAAGAGGGAGATGCCCAGTGTACATACAGTCATTTACACACACACACTATACACACACCAAAATAACAATAAGCTGGATGGGGAAGAACACATTCGCAATCCTGACACTCAGGAGGTGTGGGAAGGAGGATCAGAAGTTCAATGAAATCTTTGCTTACAAATGTCAGCTTGGCCATGAAACTTTCATCTCAAACATCAAATTACCCAATGCGCTAAGATACAGGCAAACATGAGCTGAGAAGAAACCACACAGAAGGTGACCTTAGAAGGCAAAGACAATAGATCGATGACATAAAACTAAACAGTGAAAGCCTTCAAGATTTTTCAAAGGATACAAACCTAATTATTTGGAAAATAAAATTTTTAAAATAGAATTTCTAAAGCTAAAAATACCATATCTGCAATGAAAGATTCACTAAATATGAGTAACAAAGTAGCCATCTGACAAGAATAACCTCTGTATCTGAGGATCTAGAGCAGAAATAACTTAAGTGAAGCAGGGGACGTTAACACTGAAGGGAACAGTGCTCAGCCAGCAATGAGAGACTCATAATATTCTGGTGCAGACTGCACTGGTTTCCTGTCTAAAGTATGGAGACTCAGAAAAACAAAAATGAAAGAACTAATAGCTGAAATTTTTCTAAATTTCCATTCACAGATCTAAGAAGCTAGACAAACCAAATCAGAATTATTAAGTAATCTTATAGTAGAATCAATGAAAACTAGTCACAAAGAAAAAACATTCAAGTTGCCAAGAAATGGAAGCAGTGGCTACAAAGGAACAAGTAGGTGGACAGAGTACTCACATCTACAATCCCAGCAACAGTGAGTCTGAGGCCAACACAGTCAGTTCTAGGTCATCCTGGTTTACACAGTACAGACCGTGTGTTTAAAAAGAAAGAAAGGGAAAAAAAGAACATAAAAAGCACTGCTGATGTCCCAGAAACAAGACCAAAAAATGTCACCTCTGTACTCCAAGAAAGTTTAGTCAACATCCAGTGTTCAGTTCACTTTAACACAATATAGATAGGAATGTTCACAGATGCAGTCAGCAGACAGCGTACCAAACCTACGGCCTGCTCTCGGGAGGCTCTCAAGCTGGTAGAGAAATAAATAAGAGACAAAAACAAGCCATTATATCGAGGTAAAACAGATTGCTTAGGAATTTTAAATGAAGTGAACAGCATGTCTTCCAAAGAAACATCGCTGAAGTTTCAATGACAACCAGGTGTTAATGAGAAAAATAAAATGTAGAAAACACGTCACAAAGAAGAACGTGTGTGCCAAAGCAATATGCAGACTATGCAGACTGAGGTGATAGCTCGGGGCGGGGGGNAAGTGCTTGCTTCCCAGCCTAACCTGGGTTTGGCTCCTGTATCTCACCTGGTAGAATAAAAGAACTTGTCCACTGACCTCCACAAAGTAAGTCAGAGCATGCACATAGCACACACAGACACCCACAAATAAATAAATGAAAAAAGTTAAAACTACTTCAAGGCAAAGGGAAAGTCAACTGAGTGTTAGCTAGTGGAGGCAAATGAAGCTAGCGGGGTTCTGGATTCAAATTAGGAAAATGTCTGGCATGACACCACATGCAGGACGGTTTCTTGTCTTGCCAGCTCTGCAGATCACTGAAGACATTACATAAATAATAACAGCCAGATTTTTATATTACAAAGGCCATTCACTATTTGAAGAATGGCTCGGGAGTAAGTGGATCAGTGATGAAGCTGAACAATTCATGCTCAGTATAAAGACTGACTGAGCTGAAGAGAAAACTGTGGTGACAGACAAATGCCAACAGAATTAACAGGCAAAATGACTGTCTTCTGTCCTGGACTGTGAAATACAATTGACTAAAATACTAAAGAAACCCATTCCCTTCACAAACACAACTCCCCAACTTAAAAACGGTTGAAAGGGTTAAGTGATCCCCTGTGATGGGGAACACATTTTCATATTATTGAGCAATTCTTGACCAAGAACTAGTAGAGAATTCTAAATCCTGACTCTCAAGTTTCAATTTGGAAGAGAAAGAACACAAATAAATTCACGGGAAGAATTGCTTAAAACTTTATCTCTGAGCTAAATGTAAAATGGAGCAGAGACACCTCATCTATGCTTCCAGTGTTGGGTTTGATTCAGGATCCTCAACTCCTAACAAGATAAGCTTCCAGCACACACGTCTAAGGACCAGCAGGCTAAGAGCTTCTGTTCCACAATGAGCCATGACTCCTCCGCTGTCTGGCTTCTGCAGAATTTACCTTTGGATACTAATGCCTGCTAAAGTGCTAAGGAGACCACCCCTTCCCTACACTTCCTCCACTTCTTAATAGCCAGTCCTTGCAGTTATCAGGTCCAGGAGATGCACAGTAACCAAGGCCAGCACCTTCTGGGATGGAGGAAAGTCGAGGGCAGTGCAGAGTGAGAAATGTGGGAATGGTTTGGGAATTGGTTTCAGTTATTCTACGAAAGAGATTTGCCTCCATGGGACCTATTCAGATCTTTAATCTTTCCATTGCTAAATCCTTGATCGGTAATAGCTTATGGACTTTTAATTTTCTTTTTATTTTAACCATTTGATAAAAGTATTAGCATTAAATCACCAGACTTCCCTTCCAATACACTGAGAAATTGATCCAGTAAATTTCACACACTAGTAGCACCTCACGGGATGCTGAATTGGAAAACAAAAACCCTGGTGAAGTCTGATACCATACCAAAACTATAGGATGCCTTCTGGGCTGTGAACTGTGAACAATGAGCTAGGAATGGAAATTTTAATTAGATATCCAGAAAAAGGCAGTTTATGCCCCTACTGTTCTTGTTCCAAACAAACACCCATATGTTTCTGTTTGTACATAGAAAACTAAAGTTTCCAGAATGAGTTTGACCCATAACCCATAACTTCTTTTATGCATGGCTATGAATGCTGATGTTGGTGGTATAATCAGAAATACTTAATAACTAATGCAATATACAAATATAATTAATCTGTGTAGAAAATAGAAAAAGAACCAAAAAGCTCTATAAATGGTTGTGTTGATATCTCAGATGTGCTTTGAGCATAGATTAAAAAGTATTTTGAATAAGCTTTTCAATCTCATTTTGACAGCATACAATTAATTGTGTGACTCGTGTTTGCTTTTTTTCTGTGTCCGTTATAGAGCAAGGATAAGTCTAAGCCATTGTGGACCACACATCCCATTTTCCTTTTCATACATCACACTTTGAACAAACCACATCTCTGGCTTTCAGCAGAGATTATGAAGGAGTAGAGAGAAAGGACTCTCTTAGAAAAAAATTCAAAAGCGATGACCATTTGAAGAAATTACTGGAATGAAAATAATTGGCTTCCCTTTCCAAAGGAATGAAATGAGCTTTCTGAGACAGCTCATTTGTCGCCTTGTAAATGTTAGCATTAATAAAAGGTTGTCAGTCCGGGGAAATAGGAAGTGATAATTCACTTTTAACAAGTACACTTTGCCATGCTTCTATCACATTATCTGACATCATGACCACCTCAGAGGTCTCTAAAGCAATAATTATACATAAATCAGGGACAGGCTAATGGGTTAAGAAAATGCCTGAGTTAACCTTTAGTAATAGAAGGGATCTATGAGAATAAAGTAGACTATTAAACATATTAAACATTTTTTCAAATAGTATATTGACCTGATGACCAAATTCATTTTAAAAGTCATTATAACTAGAACTGAAGTAATGACTTCACTTAGGGGAAAGCTAGTGTACAAGGTTTTATTCTACTAAAATTTATCCCAGAAGAAGAATTTCATTTAATTTCACAACACAAAAAAATGGAAAAAAATCTGTAGATGTCTATGGGACCAAAATAACCATTGTTAAGGACTGAGTATAATAAATCATTAATTGTGGAAGGGACGGAGTGATGTCAATGACTGGTGGAACTATTCTAAAACTGCATTGTGACAATAAAAATAGCACATTTCCTGGAAATTGTGGAATTGGACAGTTTTGTGCATGCAAATTATACCTAGGAGAATTTGGAGGTGGGGTGGGTTTTTTGGTCCTCCATAGTTTTTTGTTTGTTTGTTTGTTTTGCTTTGGAAGTCCATGATCTTTGTTTCCTTTGAATGTAAAGGGCAAGGGAACTTATTTTGCAGTAGTATCGATGACTGCAGACTCACAGTTAAGAATGAGAGAAATAGGTGGATCTGTGACAACCTCTTTTCCCCATACCACACCCCAAAGGCAAACAGTCCAGATATGAAGCCTTAGAAGACAACTCTTAAAGGTTGTGATAGATGGCGCTCTTCCTCCTCCTCCCATCCCAGTACCAGCACCACTGGTAGGCCTTGCCCCCAGCTCCAGGGAGTTTCCACTGCTCTAGTGCAGTCCTCATCATCCAAGGACCTGCAAGTGATCTGCCTGTCATCGGACTGCCTCCATCCCCTGGATTCTGTTCCACTAAGACCCAATCCACTCCCTAATCCCTCTCACCTCATCATCCTCCCACAACTCCAGCAAACTTCATAGGCCCAGGTACAGCCCACACCAGTCAGAAAAACAGAACAGGTGAGTGGCAGGCCAAGCAGTTGAGTTTCCCCAATCTCCAGACCCTAAGCCCCAGGGTACATCCCTGGCCCTGCCCCCTTCCCATCTCAGCACCAGCACATCTGCTAGGCCAAACTACAATGGAAATTCACTGTTCTGGTGCAGTACTGACCAGTTCAAGCAGTTGAGTGACCTGTCCACAAACTGGATTGCTGTCCCCTCATTCTCTTCCCCCAAGACACACCCCACCACCCAACCATTCCTACCTCATTATCTCCCCATGGCCAGCCCTTTCCCACAACTCTAGCAGGTTCCATGATCCAGGCATAATCTATTCTAGTTAGAGTAACAGTACCCCTACCCCTGGGCTCCATATTCTTGTCTACAACTTCAAAAGACTTTCACTTCACTGAAGGCCAGGATGATCTAGGGACCCAAGACCCATAACTCCAGCAGAGACATACTACTGGACATGAAGACTCTCTAGTCACTAAAACCCTTGGCCACTTGGACCAGGAGAAATAGAAAACAAAGGAACAACACATACATCCAACAAAGATGAGTGCAGGAATCAACACCTTGACCTAAAATCATCCCAAATCCAAATGCCTAAATGCCAGTGTAAGAACAAAATCAATAATAGAAAAGAACAATTTAGCACTGTCAGAAGCCAGGGATCCTATGACAGTAAGACCTGAACATTTCAGTGGAGCTGAATCACAAAATTCTCACCTTAAAAATAACTTAATGAAGATGATAAAGGCCCTTAAAAGATGAAATGAAACATTCCCTTAAAGAAATTGAGGAAAAGACTAACAAAGACTTGGAAGAAATCAACAAATCCCTTAAAGAATGCCAAGAAACTTGAGTAAAAACAATCAAACACACAAAAGAATGTTTAAGACCTGAAAATGGAAATAGAAGTAATAAAAAAATGTACAAACCAAGTAAATTCTGGAAATCAAAAATCTAGGTAAGCTAAAAGGTACTACAGATTAAGTTATCACTAACAGAATATTAGAGATGGAAGAGGGACTATCAGGAATTGGGGATTCTATAGGGGAAATAGATTCAACAGTCAATGAAAATGTTAAATGTAAAGTATTCCTTACATAAAACATCCAGTAAATCTGGGACACCATGAAAAGACCTAACTTAAGAATAACAGGAATAGGAGGAGAAGAATTCCAGTTTTAAAAAAAAAAACAGAGAATATATTTAACAAAACATAGTCCCCGCCCCCAACCTAACAAAGGACATACCTATAAAGGTACAAGAAGCCTAAAAGAACACCAAATAGACTGGACAAGAAAAAAAAGCACTTCACCAAATAATAATCAAAACATTAAACATACAGAATAAGGAAAGAATATTAAAAGCTGCAAAGGAAAAGGCCAAGTAACATATAAAGACAGACCTATCAGAATTATACCTGACTTCTCAATGGAGAATCTAAAAGCCAGAAGGGTCTGGACAGACATCTTGCACAGACATTAAAAGACCAGGAATACCAGCCCAGACTTCTATACCCAGCAAAAATTTCAATCACCATACACAGAGAAAACAAGATATTTTATGATAAAGTCAAATTTAAAATATATCTATCCACAAATACAGCCCTACAGAAGGTGCCAAAATGAAAATTCCAACCAAAGGAAGTTAGTTGCATCCATGAAATCAAAGGAAATAGATAGTTTCACATCAACAACACCCAAAGAAGGGAAATACATGCACACACACAACAACAACAACAATAATAATAACAACAAACAAACAAAAAAGAAATTAACAATCCCTGATCATTAATGTCCTCAATTCCAATGGACTCGATTTGCCAATAAAAAGACTCAGGTTAACAGAATGGATACAAACACAGGATCCATTCTTTTCTGTATATGAGAAACACACCTCAACATCACTGACAGATGTTTCCTCAGAGTATAGGGTTGGAAAAAGAATTTCAAATCAAACAGACTTAAGAAACAAGCTGGTATAGTTATCCCTTATAAGCTTCAAACCCAAATTAATAAAAAGTAATGAAGAGGGGCATTTCATATCAATCAAAGGAAAAGTCCATCAAGATGATATCTCAATTCTGAACAACTATGCTCCAAATGCAAGTGTACCAACATTAGTAAAAGAAACATTACTAATACTTAAAATCACATATTGAACCCCATACATTAACAGTGGGAGACTTCAACACCCCACTCTCACCACCAGACAGGTCTGCTAAAAAGAAACTAAACAGAGAAATAAGGAAACTAACAGATGTTATTAGTCAAAGTGAACTAAGAGACATCTTCAAAACATTTCACCCAAACACAAAAGAATATACCTTCTTCTCAATACCTCATGGAACCTTCTCCAAGATTTATCACATACTCAGTCACAAAGCAAGTCTCAAAAATTAAAAAGATATTGAAGTAACTCAATATCTTATCAGATCACCATGAATTAAAGTGGGAGTTCAACAACAATGCAAAGTACAAAAACTTACAAACTCATGGAAACTGAACAAGTCTCAATTGAATTACCATTTGTTGATGGGTCCTAAAGGCTTGCTTAGGGGAGGAGGTAAGAAGATGCTGAGTCAACGGCATAGACTCCTGTAGTCAAGCAAGTAGCAAGGCAGATTTGTTTATTCAGCAATGGGGAGAGTCTTATATAACCTCCACTAGCACCCAGTCTGTGCTCTGATCTGTTGACATTGCATGGACACCCTTTATTGGCTAGGTATGATCACAAACTCTGACAGTGCCTCTTGCTAGGCCCCTGAGGCAGACTCCAGGATGTCTTAACTCTCATCCTTGCTGAGTCTCATCAAGGTATTTAAAGTGCAATTTTCTTTCCCTAATAATAAGTCAATTTGTTTGGGGTACAATGATAGCAAGAAAAGGGAGTATATACATTACCCTTCCTGAGTTATACCCAATGAAGGGAGGTGGGCAAATGGAAAAGCAGATTCGTTTATTCAACAATGGAGCAAGCTATATGTAACCTCCTCCAAAGCACCCAGGCTGTGCTCCAATCCATTGACATTGTATGGTTGCCCCTTATTAGCTAGGCATGATCTGACCTCTAGAAATGTAGGCCTGGAAGTTGTCTTTTTCATGAGCTTTCTGGTTTGCTCTGATGATCCACATGATCTGAGAAAGATCAACACTGACACACCTCTTCCTGAACAATAACTCATCCTGAATAACCCTATTATTTCTTCTATGACTCTTTATCTACCAAGCATTGCTAAAGAACATCACTTGACATTCTGGTTGACTTGATCCTCTACATTTGAACCCCATGGACTCCAGATTTGTGTGTATGTGTCTGTGTTACGTGCCTCTATGTTTACATGTGTGTATGGGTACATGAAAGAGTGTAATCCAGAAGAGGTCACTGAGTATCTTACTCTATCATTCTCTCTTAAACTAAACAGGGGCTTTCACTGAATTTGAACCCCTAGGGGCTCTTTGGCTGGGCTGGCATTTAAGATTGAATTCTTAAGTGTTAAGAACAAAACTCAGTACTAGAATACTTGTGGACAAAGCATGAGACCCTTCATTCTCCAGAATAAATAAATGTCCTAAACATAGCACACACTATCTAAAAAATTAGAAAGTGTATTTTGGGGGCCTAGAGAGATGGCTCAGTGGTTAATAATGCCTGTTTAATGGGATTGCAGGTAGTATACTCCAAACCTGTCTTCTCATTTACATTTCTGGAGGAAATGCTCATATGTTGCAAGGATCATGAAACAGGAAGGAAAAACAACTTTGTAGGCCAGAAGTTACTTTCAAAAGCATCTTTAATTTAATAGCTCATATTTAAGTTTTCTTCCATCTTCTCAAATACATTTTATGGAGCTGTGCTGTTATGTGTGAATGATGCAATAACTTCAGTCAAGGAAATACATATCTTATTATGTTTTATTTTACATAACTGAACCATCTACAATGACATTGTTTCAGAAATAAAGACAAATGATTTAACTTTTTAATTAAGCTTTAAAACCCCTAACTAAATGCCTAAATTGCAAGGAACCATTTCAGCCTAAATTATCTTCAGATTGCTATGTGGATTTTCCTTCCAGGAAGAACTGTATATCAAGCTCATACTTCAGACTCAGAGCTTTTCATTGTCCATCAAGACAAGATCAGAGAACAGAGAATGTTCCAGATGGACCAAAACCCACTGCTCTTGTCTGCTGCCTTGTCATGATTATAGACTTGGGAGTCTGTGACTTGCCTGTGCCTGTTAGCAGGTATGAAGGAAAGGCTACTAGACTATCACTAACTGGCCACATGGTGGACCTATGCCTAGACATGATCTGTAATACCTAAAGGCTTTTTGTAAGGCATGGAATTTTGAGGTTAACTGCAAATTGGAAAGAGACATAGGAATTTATATTTAATAACTATCTAATTATATGCTCTATTAGTACTGTTGTGAAGAGATAACATGACCATGGCAACTCTTATAAGGAAAACATTTAATTGAGATGACAGCTTATGGTTCAGAGGTTCAGATCATTATCATCATGGTGGGACACGGCATCATGCAGGTAGCCATGGTGCTTGAGAAGGAGCCGAGAGTTCTACATCTTGATCCTAAGGTGACAGGAAGTAGACTGTGATACTGGGTGTAGCTCAAGCATAGGAGATCTCAAAACCAGACCCCACAGTGACGCACTTCCTCCAACAAAGCCATACCTACTCCCACAAAGCCACATCTACTGTAACAAAGCCACACCTCTTATTCGTGGCACGTCCTATAATCTTATGGGGGCCAGTCACATTCAAACTACCTCATATGCCAAGATACATCAAAGGACACTCTTATTCTTGAGTGCTTATCAGTTGCTTATATTTATCATTTATTAGAGGCTGTACTCTTGCATTAGGACATGTAAATGGAGATTAGGGCACACCATGCAGGAGCTGGTTCTCCCATTCTGTATTTCTACTTTGTGGGTCCTAACAATCAAACTCAGTTTCGCAGACATGGTAGCAGATGATTTTGCTGGCTGAGATATGTTGCCAGCCCTCTATCAGTTCTATAAGAACATTTTTAATCCATTTATGAAAAGTGAAGCCCAGAAAAATTAAATAAGCTATTTAATGTGGTTCAAACAGAAAGTGAGAGTGCAGGGACTCAGCCATGTTCTGAAACTATAAATTTCTTTTATTTTTGAAATTATAATATAATTGCATCTTTTCCCTCTTTCCTTTCATTTTCTTCTCCCAGGCCCTATTTTCAAATCCATGGCTTCTTTTCCATTAATTGTTGTTACATGCATATTTGTATATGTATATACACATATATTCCTTAATATGACCTGTTCAGTCTGTGAACTGTATGTATGCATTATGTAGGTTGCTTATATGCTTGTTGTCAGGGATGATCATTTGGTATGGGGTAACCAATTACTTTGCTCTTCCTGGGGAAGACACTTCTGCTTTCAGCCTTCCTCAGTTACTTGCAGTTCTTTGAGTAGAGTTGAAGCCTCATGGACTTTCCCCCATCCACATATAACAAGTCTATTGCCTTTGTTCTTGTCCAGCTCATGTTTATGTAGTCATATTGGTAAGGCTTTGTGAGAGAACCTTGTACTTTAACAGATCACTATCTTTAAGGGAAACATAAAGTAGAAGTATAAAGAGATATCAGTAACTATATTTAAGAATTTCTATAGTTCAATTACTTACCACACCAAGCAAATACTTGGACAAACAAAATTCACAGTTCTCTAGAGCCAGGGGTAAGATGCAAAATGACAGGCAATTTCAAATGCACTTCAGGTGGTGTATGTGTGTGTGTGTACATATGTATATTTGTTATATTGTTGCACATGAATATACAGATGTGCTTGTCCAGTTGTACACATGTAAAGGCCAAATAAGAGTGTCATTTTCAATCTCTCTCTGTTTACTCCCTTGGAACAAAACTTCTAAATCTGAGCTTGTCATTTTGGCTAGACTGACCAGCCAATGAGCTTCTGAGAGACACTTTCTCTTGCTCCAAATACACAGATTAAAGGAAGATATGGCTATGCCTGGGTTTTAGGTGAGTGCCTGGAATTTGAACTCAGGTCTTCAGGCCTACGAAGCAAATGTTCTTACCCACTGAGCCATCTCCCCAGCTTTTGGTAGAACTTAATAATTGAGTATACATTTACAACATAACCCATAAATCCCATCCTTAGTCACTTAGCCAAGGAACTAAAAACACGTTTCCTCAAAAATGCATATAGCAGCTTTATTTGTAATCTCAAAGGATGCAAATAAATAAATTGTTCTTAAGTTGGTGACACTAAAAACTAGTAGAAAATAGAATTGTACTTAACAATCTGAAAGGATAAATTGCTAACATCACAGCTTGTGCAACAATATGGATGACTCTCAGAAATATTATGTTAAGTAAAAGAAATTAAGATCAGGAGTTGGAGAGATGACTCAGTGGTTAAGAACACTGACTGCTTTTCCAAAGCACCAAAGTTCAATTCCTTGTACCTATATGACAGCTCACAACTGTCTGTAACTCCAGTTCCAGGGGCCCCAACACCCATGGTAAAACACCAATGCATATAAAATAAAAATAAGTAAACTAAAGGAAAGAAATTAAGACCAGAAGTCTGTGTATTGGATGCTTGGGGTGGTAGTGGTAAAGAGTGCCTGCTGTTCTCCCAAATGACCCAAGCTGATTTCCAGAACCCATGTCATGTAGCTCACAACTACCTGTAAGTCTAGCTCCATGGGATCTAATGCCCTCTTCTGACCTCTTAGGGCATTTCACTCAGTTGTGTACATAGGCTACAACACACACACACACACACACATGTGCACACCACTTACAATTAAAATTAATCTCTATTTAAAATCTGCTTACTTATTTATTTTATACAAAATTCATGAAGGAGGTAACCACTCGAGCCTTAGGCAATACTGCCCCTGGAAAGGTAAGTGATTGGGTCCCCACTTAGAGGCTTCATCTCTCTAGTCCCTTGTCTGGGGAGGAACACCTCATTTCCTGACACCCACCCACCAAGCCCTGGAGACAGGTAGCAGCCTCTACACACCCACTACCACCCACCTCCACATCTGCAACCCCCGGAGCCTTGATTCAGACTGCCCCTGGAGAAACTTCCCCTGGAGAGGAGCCCCAGAGCTTTATCAGCATCCACTAGAGGCACATACCTGGCTGCACCCAGAGAAAGAGCAGCCACCTAACCCGCAGGCCCCACCATCACTGATTGGAAAAATGGACCCCCTGAAACACAGGCCTTACCTGAACCCACTGAAGGAAAAGATGGGCAGACAACTGTGTAAGAATACATCCAACAACATAAAAACCAATATGGCACCATCAGAACCCAGTGGTCCTACAACAGGAAGACCTGAATGTCCTAACCCAGAAAAGCACAAGAAAATGACCTTCAATATAACTTTATGAAGATGATAGAGACCCTTAAATAAGAAATGAAAAAAAAATTCCTTAATTATATGGGGAAAAAGACAAACAAAAAAAATTGGAAGAAATCAATAAATCTCTTAAAGAAACCCAAGCAAAAGCAATCAAAGAGGTGAAGCAAACAGTTCAAACAGTTTAGGACTTGAAAACTGAAATAGAGACAATAAAGAAAATGCAAAATGATGAAATTCTGGAAGTGGAAAATCTGGGTAAACAAACAGGAACTATAGATTCAAACATAAACCAATAAATTACAAAAGATGGATGATAGAATCTCAGAAGTTGAAAATATGATAAAAGAATTGGATTCACCAGTCAAAGAAAATGTTAAATACAACACATCCTTAGCACAAAGCATTTAGGAAATCTGGGACACCATGAAAAGACAAAATCAAAGAATGATAGGGATAGAAGAAGGAGAAAAACTCCAACTCAAAGGCACAGAAAACATATTCAACAAAATCATAGAAGAAAACTTTCCCAGCTAAAGAAGGATATGCCAAGTATGGTACAAGAAGTTTACAGAACACCAAATAGACTGGACATGAAAAGAAAGTCCCTTTGCCATATAATAATCAAAACTCTAAACATGCAGAATAAAGTAGATATTCTTCAAGTCTTTTAGAGACCTTCATAATATGACACTTAAGTGTTCTAATGTCTTAGGACATTGAGATACATCTGCTCCTGGCAGAACCAATTACTTCAAGAGGATTATGGGCATCAAAGAGGCTCCTTGTGGAGTTGGTTAGCCATTTGGGCAAGAAACTGCTCTTGCCTGGACTGCTTGATGGCATACTGTATGAACTTGACATGCAGGACCTACAGACAAATGACTGCTAAAGTTGCCTAAAGAAGATAAGACAGTCCTTAAGGGTTCCTGCTTCATGAGGGAACTGCCAGACATTTTCCAGGACACAGAAGAAAGCAACTGATGAACTTTGCCAGTACAAAGCATGAGAGATCTTCAAATTTCCTGCTTCATGGAAATGTCTGCTGGATACCATGGGCCTATTGCCTGAAGATTACATGCCCCAACGGTACAGAGGAACTTTGGGTGACTGTCCAGGCAGTGAGATGTCTCTGTCAATTCTAGAGTTTTGGAAGTTGTTTACAATGCACTTCCTGTTCACTTAGGTCATATTATATCCTCATGGAGTCTTTGATCAAGTTAAAAAATAGATAGTTATAGTTTTCCTTAGTTATGATAAAAGATAAAGTAGATATAAATATTGCAACTGTAATTCTTGCTTGATATACGTTTTGTTATATGTAATCTTACTATGTTAAAGTTAAAACCTTCTTTTCATTTAAACAGAAAAAGGGAAATTGTGTGGGAAATTCTTCTGTATATGTATTACTTTTATTGGTTAATGAATAAAGACTATATCTTGCCATGTGATAGGGCAGAGTTGAGCTAGGTGGGGGAAAATCTAAACTAAATGCTGAGAGAAAGAAGGCAGAGTCAATGAGAAGGCATGTAGTCCCACTGGAGACAGGTGCCAGATGCTGAATGGAACTTTACCTGGTATGTCACATGGCAATACACAGATTAATAAAAATGGGTTAACCAAAGATATAAAAGCTAGCTAGCAATACGCTTAAGTAATTCACCAAGCACTGATTTCAATAATATAGTTCCTGTGTGATTATTTTGGGGCTTTGCAGCTGTGAACAAATTAACAGTCTACCCTAATAAGAAGGAATGTTAAGAACTGCAAAGGAAAAAAAGGCTAAGCAACATATAAGGGCAAACTGATCAGAATCACTCCTGACTTCTCAGTGAAAACTCTGACAGCCAAAAGGTCCTGGTCAGATATGCTGCAGACACTAAGAGATTATGGAAGCAAGCCTGGACTACTATACCCAGCAAAGCATCCTATTACCATAGATGGAGAAAACAAGATATTCTATGACAAAACCAAATTTAAACATGACTTACCCACAAATCCAGCATTATAGAAAGTACAAGAAGGGGAACTTCAACCCAAGGAAATTAGCTGTACACATGGAAACACAGGCAACAAGTAACCTCACACCTCATACTGCAAATCCCAAAAAAGGAAAACACACAAACATTGCCACTGAAAAATAGCAGAAATAAATAATAACTGGTCACTAATATCTCCTAATATCAATGGACCCAATTCATCTATAAAAAGACACAAATTAACAGAGTGGATATGAAAACAGGATCCATCCTTCTGCTGCATACAAGAAACATACCTCAATCTCAAAGAAAAGCATTGTCTCAGAGTAAAGGGTTGGGAAAAGATATTCCAATCAAATGAACCTAAGAAACAAACAGGCAAGCAGATGTACCTATCCTAATATCTAACAAAACAGACTTCAAACTAAAGTCAATCAAAAGACATGGAGAAGATACTTAATAATCATCACAGGAAAAATCCATCAAGAAGTCTCAATTCTGAACATCTATGTCCCAAATTCAAGAGCACACACATATGTAAAATAAATATTATCAAATCTTTTTGTATTATTAAATCTTAAACACACATGAATCCCCACACATTGATAGTAGGAGATTTCAACACCCCATTCTCACCAATGAACAGGTCTGCCAGACAGAAACGTAACAGAGAAATAAGAGAACTACCAGATGTCGTGACTCAAATGAACTTAATAGACACCTACAGAACATTTCACCCAAAGACAAAAGAATGTACCTTCTTCTCCACACTGCATGGAACCTTCTCTAAAATTGACCACATGCTAGGTAACAAAGCAAATATCAATAGACACAAAAAATTGGAATAACCCCATGTATCTCATCAGATCACCATGGCTTATATTAGAATTCAATTACAACACAAACTGCAGAAAGCCTCAAAATTCATGGAAATTAAAGAGTGCTCAACTGAATCATCCCTGGGTCAAGGAAGAATAGAGAAAAGAACTAAGGACTTCCTAGAATTCAATGAAAATGAATGCACAACATACCCAAACTTATGAGATACTTTGAAAGTAGTGCTAAGAGGAAAGTTCATAGCACTAAGTGCCTACATAAAGAACCTGGAGAAATCTCACACAAGTGATTTAACAGTACATCTGAATCTCTAGAACAGAAAGAAGCAAACTCACTTAGGAGGAATAGATGCCAGGAAATATTCAAATTGAGGACTGAAATCAGTAAAATAGAAACAAAAAAGATACAAAGAATCAATGAGACAAAGAGTTGGTTCTTTGAAAAAATCAACAAGATAGACAAACCATTATCCAAACTAACCAGAAGGAAGAAAGAAAACATATAAATTAATAAAATCAGAGATGAAAAGAGGGACATAACAACAAAGAATAAATTCAGAGAATCATCAAGCCATACTTCAAAAAACTTGTACTCCAAAAAAATGGGAAATTTAAAGAAAATGGACAATTTTCTGAATAAGTACCACATACCAAAATTAAATGAAAAACTGATAAACAATTTAAATACATCTATAATCTTCTAAGGAAATAGAAATAATCATCAAACATCTGCCAACCAAAAAAAATCCCAGGGCCAGATGATTTTAGTGCAGAATTCTACCAAAATTCAAAGAAGAGATTATATCAATATTCATCAAATTGTTCCATATAATAGAAACAGAAGGAACACTGTCAAACTCTATTTATGATATGATAGTTACCCTAGTACCCAAACCACACAAAGATCCAACTAAGAGAATTACAGGCTAATTTTCCTCATGAATGTTGATGCAAAAATCTGCAATAAAATACTGGCAAACTGAATCCAAGAACACATCAAAAATAGATCCACAATGATCAAGTTAGCTTCATCCCAGTGATTCAGGGATGGTTCAAATATGAAAATCTATCAATATAAATATACTGAAATATATAAATAAACTGAAAGAGAAAACATATGATCAGCTCATTAGATGCTAAAAAACATTGTACAAAATCCAACACCCCTTCATGATAAAAGTCTTGGAGAGATCAGGGATACAAGAAATGTGTCAAAACATAATAAAAGTAATATACAGCAAGCCAACAGCCAACGTCAAATTAAATGAAGAGAAATTCAAAATAATTTCACTAAAATCAGGAACAATACAAGGTTGTACACTCTCTCCATACCTATTCAACATAGTATTCAAAGTCATAGCTAGAGGAATAAGACAACAAAAGGAGATCAAAGAGATATAAGCTGAAAAAGAAGAAGTCAAACTTTTGCTATTTGTAGATGATATAATAGTATGCATAAGTGACCCCAAAAATTCAACAAGGTAACTCCTACAGCTAATAAACAGTTTCAGTAATGTGGCAGGATACAAGATCAATTCAAAAAACAATCAGTATATACAAATGATAAAGGTTCTGAGAAAGAAATCAAAGAAACATTACCATGTACAATTAGCCACAAATAACATAAAATATCTTAAGTAACACTAACCAAAGAAATAAAAGACCTGTATGACAAGAACTTTAATCTTTTGAAGAAAGAAATTGAAGATGATATCAGAAAATGGAACGATCTCCCATGCTCTTGGATAGATAGGATCAACATAATAAAAGCAGTAATCCTACCAAAAGCAATCTACAGATTCAATGCAATCCCTATCAAAATCCCAGCACAATTTTTCACAGACATTGAAAGAACAATACTCAACTTCATATGGAAAAACAAAACAAAGAAACAGATAGCCAAAACAATTCTCTACAATAAAGGAGCTTCTGGAGGCACCATTATCCCTGATATCAAGCTCTATTATAGAGCTACAATAATGAAAACAACTTGGTATTCACATAAAAACAGACAGGTGAACTAATGAAATCGAATTGAAGACCCTGATATTGATTCACACACCTATGAACACCTGATTTTTGACAAAGAAGCTAAAATTATACAATGGAATAAAGAAAGCATCTTCAACAAATGGTGATGTCATAACTGGATGTCAATATGTAAAAGAATGCAAATAGGTCTATATCTATTCCCATGCATAAAACTTAAGTTCAAATGGATCAAAGATTTCAACATTAATCCAGTCACACTGAACCTCATTGGAGAGAAAGTAGGAAGTAGCCTTGAATGCATGGGCACAGGAGACCACTTCCTAAATATAGCACCAGTAGTACAGACACTGAGAGCAACAATCGATAAATGGAAGCTCCTGAAATTGAGAAGCTTCTGTAAGGCAAAGGACACAGTCACTGAGACAAAACAGCAGTCTACTGAATGGGAAAAGATCTTCACTAACCCCACATTGGACAGAGGACTGATCTCCAAAATATATAAAGAACTCAAGAAACTAAACATCAGACTACCAAATAATCAGATTAAAAAATGGGGTACAGATCTAAACAGAGAATTCTCAAAAAAAAAAAAGAATTGCAAATGGACAAAAGACACTTAAGGAATTCCTCTATATCCTTAGCCATCAGGGAAATGCAAATCAAAATGACTCTGAGATACCATGTTATACCAGTCAGAATGGTTAATATCAAAAACACCAATGATAACTTATGCTGGAGAGGGTGTGGGGTAAGAGGAGCACTCCTCCGTTGCTGTTAGGATTGCAAACTCTTACAGACACTTTGGAAATCAGTATGGCAGTTTCTCAGAAAATTGTAAATCAATCTACCTCAGGATCCAGCAATACCACTCTTAGGCATATACCCAAGAAATGCACACTCATACCACAAGGACATTTATTCAACTCTGTTTACAGCAGCATTATTCATAATAGCCAGAAAGTGGAAGCAATCTAGATTTCCCTCAGCTGAAGAATGGATAAAGAAAATGTGGTACATCTACACAATGGAGTAGTACTCAGCAGTAAAACACAATGACATCTTGAAATTTGCATGCGAATGGATGGAACTAGAAAAAAACATCTGAGTGAGGTACCTCAGACCCAGATAGATGAACATGGTATATACTCTCTCATAAGTAGGTATTAGATGTAAAGCAAAAAAAAAAAAAAACAGCCTATCGTCCAAGATCCCAGAGAAGCTAGGTAACAAGGAGAACCCTAAGAGAAACATATATAGATCTCCCTGGGAAGAGGAAACACACAAGCCCTCCCGAGAGAAATAGGAGCAGGAGAGAATGGAGGGGAGGAGAGAAGGGGAGGTAGGAGAAGAACATGAGGGAATGATCAAGAAGGGGAAGACAGTGAGGGAGAGAAAGAAAAGAGATATCTTGATTGAGAGAGCCACTAAAGGGCTATCAAGAAACACAGCACAAGGACTAGGAAAAATCCCAGGAATTCTCAAAAATGACCCCAGCTAAGACTCTAAGCAACAGTGGAGAGGACTCCTAAACGGCCTTCCACTGTAATCAGACTGATGACTACCTTAATTGTCATCATAGACCCTTCAACCAGACACTAATGGAAGCAGATACAGAGATCTACAGCAAGCCCTGGGGTGAGCTACCTGAGTCCAGCCAAAGAGAGGGAGGAGTAATAATATGAGCAAAGGGGTCAATATTATGATGGTGATACCCACAAAAACAGGTGTCCTGAGCTAGTGAGAGCTCACTGACTCTGGACTGATAGCGGGAAACCTGCATAGGGCAAAATTAGGCCTATGAGGAACAGTTGTGAGGCTTGGATAGTCTGTGAGGCCACTGGCAATGGGACTAACATTTATTCCTAGTGCCTGAACTGGTAGCACATTCGTTTTGGAGGAATACATTGTTCAGCATAGATATAGGGGGAGGGCCTTGATCCTGCCTCAAAGTGAAGTGTCAGACTTTGCTGACTCCCCATGGGGAAGCCTTAGCATTTCTGAGCAGTGGATGAGGAGGTGGGGTGAGGCTAAGGTGGGGGAAGCAGGAGAAAAAGGGGGAGTTGTAGTGATGGGGGAGCAGGGCAGGACAAAAGCAGGCCCGCTCCCCTCGTCACTACAGAATCCCCTTATCACTACAGAATGGCGCCCAACGTGGGGCACGAACTCCACATAAAACCTGAGAAAGCTTGGGAAGTAATTCTGGGAAGAAAAGAAGAGAGTAAAGCATGGCTTCTTGGTAGCAGCAATCTCTTGTGTCTGCTCTGCTTGCTAGAGGCAAGTGCTCTCATTTAAGAGAGGTTTCCTGACTTAGCTTTAGCTGCAAAACCCTACAGCTCTTTAAGAGGTCCTGCCATGAAACACTT
>LOEQ01009851.1:27495-41038 GCA_001685075.1 Bramus lutescens | reverse complement strand
AACAAACAAACAAACAAACAAAACCCCAACCAAACAAAAACCTTGAACCCAGCATGAAAAATTCCCTTGAAGTTGTTGTCAGGATAACTAAAGGAACTCCCTAAACAATCTAGGCTATTGTTACTCTTGATTGCCTCCGAGAGGTCAAACATAAGGCCCTATTGCCATAGATACCACATAGTTTGGACATAAGACTGAGAATTTTAGTTGGATCTGACTTGAAAGCTTCCTTCCTAAAGTCTAATTTTCATAGTCCCAGAAGATTTTAAACAAGGTTTCAATGGAAGTAAGCAACCGATAATGTGAATCCTAATAAGCAACAACAACCATTATGGTACTATATCCTTTAGCACAATAATAACACTCATATTTTGGTTCTAACCAAGAGCTGTCTAATTGGATTTAATGTACACTCAATCGGAGGAGAAATATGCCTGGTAGTAGAAACTTAGCTACCTATCAGGATCTCCTTATGTCACAGATCTTGTAAGAGAAACTGCTATTGCTACTTCACTAGATGAACTTAATTTCTGATGGCATTATAGTTTATTATTGTTCTTTCTCACAGATTAGTGCGGCTCTAAAATCTCACCAAAGAAGCTTCTCTTTGCATCAGAGCTCACCACAGAAAACTACAACTACTCAAAAGCGCAGAGAACAACTGGTTTTGTGGTTCCCAGCTCCAATTGAAATGTCTACAGAACAACGCCAATATTTATGACGTAGGGAAGATTACAGAAGAGGAGACACGAGATTGTAAAAGCCAGAGAAACAGAAACTCTGCTGTGAGATCCTTTCTCTTAGAAATGGCAAGGGAGCTTTCATCTATGATGCATCAATATAGGTACCTATTAAATATTAAAAAAGAGATAACACCAATAGATTTGAGAACATAGGAAAGGAATATCATGGAACCTCACCCATAGACAAAAAAAACTAGAGGTAACTAAAACATGCTGTCAGCAGGAAAAATAGTCATCCCCAGGAATGAGCTTCCTCAATGGTTTTCCATACGAACTGTTCATTCATGAAATTGTATTTATTAAATGTATTCAACAACTTAGCAGGTTATGATTACACATACAGAACAAGAACCAAAATAAGAATCTAAGAATTTGAGAGGGATGAGGGAATATTAGAGGAATTAGAAGTAGGAAAGATAATGGGGAAATTTATTTGTAATGTTGCTGATATGCACTCAAAATATTATGTTTGGGATTAAAATAACTAAGAGCAAATATTAATATATGACTTTTCTTATATAAATTTTCACTGCATACAATGTAAATAATACAAATGCCAATTATGTTATCCATTAAATGAAAGTTTTATTCTCTGTATTTGATTAGTATTAATAATTGGATAACTAATATATTGTTGATGTAACCAAGTACCAAAACTATAATGGCTTAAATTAGCACAATTTGATTATCCAACTGTTTTTTTAGGTTAAAATCCAGATCTGACTCTCTGGGGTAATTCATGGTTTCTATTGAATGTGTTCCTTTGTATAGGTTCTAGAGAAACTTCCATTTTTGCCTCGTACTCCAGTCACTACTGGCACTACTTCCTCATGCCCTGTTCCTCTGTCTCACATCCTCCCTTTTCAGAGTCAGCAATCCTGTGTTTCTTCTGTGCCTTCTCCCACACGCTCCCAGCTCTCTATTTCTTGATCCTCTTCTGCCTGGCTTTCACTCTTATTTGTTCTAATGGACCTCTCGCTGTCAAGTTTTCAAAGCCTAGAGTTATTGGGAATGAAAGTCTCAGTTAAGGATCTACCTAGTTCATGTTGCTATGTGTGCAAGTCTGCGTGGGTTTCCTCGATTGTTAGTTGACATACCAGGGCTGAGGCCCCTGTGTGGTGTACCATTTCTTGATCAGGTGGCCTTGGGCTCTGTATGGAAGCTATATCTGACGCTGTTAAGGAGAAAGCAAGCAGCATTTCTCTGAGGTTTCTGCTTTAAATTCCTGCCCTGACTTACTTGTAAACTGAAATTAACTATTCCCTCCTCTAAGTTTCTTCTGGATAGGGTGTTTTTTATCATATTACAGAGTTGAAACTAAAGTAGAACTTAAATATTGCATAGTACCTATAAAGATAAGAAAGGCCTGTTTCTGTTCAAGTTCAACTAACTTGCAAAGAATTGTCTTTAAACTCATTGCCTGTTTGTCATTAATAAAACCTAGTAACAGTTTCCTGAGGTAAGTACAAGTACATATTCTAAGGGACATATTTCTTCTGAGTAGCCTTTATTTTGTTTTAAGGATTTCTGACATTAGATTATTTTGTTCAGGCAAAGTAACAGCCAGCTATCAGTATTTCTTTCTGTTGTTAGTTTTTTTTTTAATTTTTTTTTCTTCTTCTGTGCAGCCAACCACAGAGAGTCAAGTAGCAAAATATACTTTGATGGAACAAGAAAAATGTGTATAGAGCTGGTTAATGAATGAAAAAGAATCTCAGTGTTATCACTATAGACCTCCACATCAATTCATTTTCAAATTAATTTATCAGTGACTATGACATTTCAATAATAGGTATTTTGTAGTATATTTGCTTTAGAAGAAAGACATAAGATACATATCAAGTCCGTATATTGCCTTTATTAGCAAAGTATGAATTTAGATCTAGGCCAGGCTCTGAAACTGACAAGAATATACTTTGGGTAATGAAAGTATTATATTGATAGGGTAATTTATTTCAAATTATCATTAAACTGGTCTTAGATAATTACATGGCTTAATAAGCTGTTGTAATCAAGAATGGAGCAATTATAGATACAGTGTTACCAGAATATGAGCACATACAGGCAATGAGCCCTCTAATTCTGGGAAACTGGGGTTTTAAGATCCCTTGGGCATTCTCTGGGAGCATCTTTATAAACCAACAAAAGTGCAGAAAGAAAAGCCTTACAAAATATAGAAATCACTTTTTTTTTGCCTTAGCTGGCATACCCATCTATAGAACATCTCTAGTATCCAGAGATGCAATATTATCCTATCTCAGTTTTCACCTATAAGACTGTAGCAAACCAGAGTTATTAGAATGGTTTAGATTTGGTAACATGTAGACAAAATCTATATCTGTATTGCATCTTAAATTTAACTGGATGCTTTTATGCTCCTAATCTCAAGAATCCACCATGCACGCCTCTGTATTCTCACCTATTTCCTTTGTAATAGAATATTTCTAACTTCTGATTATAATTTTTTACTGTGTTGTACCCTGAAACACTATGGCCTTAACTATTCCCAAAGTCCACTTATATGGACTTTTATATATGCAAAAAGACATTTATCCACATAGAACACTCTCCTGGTATATTACCTACTGAATAAACAAGGGTCTCATTGAGCATGTTTTTACAGCATGATGCCAAGACAATGATAATGTCACGGAACATAGATGTCTTGAAATTAAGGGGTCCTTGTAAGACAAGAATCTGTAATATATGACTTCTCCACAAGAGGCAGATTCAATGCTTGTTCTAGGAATGTCATCATATATTAGCATTCTAATGATAGTTTAACAAATCCTCCTGACTTATTAGCAAGCATATAAACAAATAAATAAAAGACTAATTTTCAAAGAAATGTCTCAAAAACAAAATCAAATTTATAAAATGCATTTCAGAAAGATTCTATAAAGAAAACAAGATGTACAGATGGTTAAATTGTTAAGTAAAAGAAACATTATTCAGAAATATATCTATCCAAGCAGCATTCTTCACTTTATAACTAGCAATAAAAAAGCAAACACCATGGAAAGCAAAAAGCAAGAGAAATAACAACAAAATTAAGAACTGCTGGGATTCAGCATGTGAGAGACCTGCTTGCAAGCCTGATAACCACCATTGTCACCCACCTGATTCTGTTTCTATAGATCAATTCTGCAACCAAACCCCACCTACCTTATCCTCTTCTCTATGATCAGCCCTTCCTCTGCAACTGCTACAGCCTATATAGGCAGAGATACAGCCCACCCTAGTTGGAAGAACAGTAGGATATACTGAATCTAGGCCCCAAACACCCACAAACCTCAGCTCAGACACCATACTGGACCTGAAGACCTGCTATTCATCAGAATTCTTGGCCGATGTTAGAGTGTATTCAATAATGGAAAGAACAATATGGCACTAATAGAACCAAGCAATCCTATGACAGCAATAACTGAATATTCCAATGTAGCTGAAGCACAATAAAATGACCTTAAAATAATTTTATAAAGCTGATAGATAAACTGAAGATGAAATAAAATATTCCCTTAAAGAAATCAATGGAAGGACAAAAAAGTGGAAGAAATCAATAAACCCCTTAAAAAGCAAGGAAGACTAGGAATAAACATCAAACAGTTGAAGGAAATAGTTCAAAACTTGAAAATTGAAAGCAATAAAGATAACACAGAGTGAATTCTGGACATGAAAATTCTGGGTAACTAAACAGTAACTACAGATACAAGCATCAGCAACAGAATATAAGAGGTGTAACAGAGAATTGTAGGCATTGAAGATACAATAGAGGAAATTGATTCATCAGTGAAAGAAAATGTTAAATCCAAAAAAAAAGAATTCTAACATAAAACATACAGGAAATCTGAGACACCATGAAAAGAAGAAACCTAAGAAAAAAAGGAATATAAGGAGAAGATTTCCAGAACAAAGGCCAATAAAATAAAATACATTCAACAAAATCATAGAATAAAACTTTCTCAATCTAAAGGAGGACATGAATATAAAAGTCCAAGAAGTTTACACAACACCAAATAGACTGGACACACAAAAAGATCTCCAATCACATAATAATCAAAACAGTAAAGAATACAGAATAAAAAAATAATATGAAAACTTCCAAAGGGAAAAGACCAAGTAACATATAAAGACAGACCTATCAGAATTACACCCAGAATCTCAATGAAGATGCTAAAAGCTAGAAAGGCCTGGACAGACAAAATGGATACAAAAACAAAATCCATCTTTCTCTTGCATATAGAAAGCACACCTGAACTTCGAAGACAGATATTGCCTCAGAGAAAAAGGTTGAGAAAAGATTTCTGGATCAAATGGATATAAGAAACAAACTGGTATAACTATCCTAATAGCTAACAAAATAAACATCAAGCTAAAATTAATCAAAAGATATGAGGAAGGATATTTCATACTCATCACAGGAAAAATCTTTTAAGATGAAGTCTCATTCCTGAGCACATATGCTCTAAATACAAGGACACCCACATTTTTAAAATAAACATTACTAAATCTTAGGTCACATATAAAACCTCACACATTCATAGTTTGTGACTTCAACAACTAAAAGACAGGTCTGCCAGCCAAAAATTTAACAGAGAAATAAGGTAACAAAATGATTTTATGACTCAAATGGACTTCTTCAGAATATTTTATTCAAACACAAATAGAATATACCTTCTCAGCACTGCATGAAAACTTTTCAAAAATTGACTAAATACTTGATTACTAAGCAAGTCTCAAAAGATAAAAAAATGGAATAAACCCCTGCATCTTATGGTATTATCATCATTAACAACAAAAACTACTGAAAGCCTACAAGCTTATGGAAACTCAATAACGCTCAACTAAAATACCAATGAGTAAAGGAAGATATGAAGAAAAAAATTAAAAACTTCTTATAATTCAATGAAAATGATTGCATAGCATACTCACACTTATGGAACATTATAAAAGCAGTGCTAAGAAGAAAGCTCAAAGTAATAAGTGTCTACATAAAAATTTGTAGAAATCTTACACTAGAGAATTAACGGCACACATGAAAGGTCTAGGAAAAGAGAGTGTGTGAAAAGAAAATTTCTTTTCCTAAACCACCCTCAGATAGAAAGTTCTAGCTAATGACAAGTCCACAGATCTCTCTCAAAGGCATATGCTGTTTTGGCACTTTCCTCCATCCCCAGACATCACTACATGAACTTGTGGATAGGTCATCATCCCTGATCTCATGCTCTACTGTAGAGCTATAACATGAATATAGCATGGTGTTGTCATAAAAATGGACTGGGACTCAATGAAATCAAATCGAAGACCCTGAAGTAAATCCACATGCTTATGAACATCTGATTTTTGACAAAGACAAAATTCTACAATGAAAAAGGAAAGCATCTTCAACAAATGATGCTGACATAATTGCATGTCAGCATGTAACAGAATGCAAATAGATGCATATTTCTCATCCCAAATTAAACTTTAATATAAGGGGATCAAAGACCTTAGCATAAATCCAGATACCCTGAATCTGATAGAAGAAAAGGTGGGAAGTTGCCTTGGATGTATTTGCACAGGAGACAACTTCCTGTATAGAAATGAGTAGCACAGACAGTGAGTAAAATTAATAAATGGGACCACATGAAACTGAAAAGTTTCTGTAAGGCAAAGGACACTGTCTATAACATAAAATGGCACTCTGCAGAATAGTAAAAGTTCTTTACTAACCCCATGTTAACAGAGGGCTAATTTCTAAAGCATATAAAGAACTCTAGAAACTAGATATATAATTACCAAATAATCCAATTTAAATAGAGGGTACAGATCTAAACAGTGAATTATTAACAGACATATCTCAAATAACTGAGATACATTTAAAGAATTGTTCAACATCCTTAACCATCTGGGAAATGCAAATTAAAATAATACTGAGGTACCATCTTACATCTGTAGAATAGGTAAGACTAAAAAGCACTAAAGATAACTTTTATTGTTGAGGATGTGGAGTAAGGGGAATCGTAGGAAGGAGGAATATAAGATATCACCTGGGCAAACTAGGGGCAGAGAGTGAGGGCAGGGGATGAAAACCTGAGGGATTAGATTGTTGATTTGGGGTAGGACAGAGGGAGAGATTAATGAAAGAGATGCCTTGATACAGAGGTCATTTTGGGGTCAGGGAGAATTTCCCAGGATTCCACAATGATGACCCCAGCTACTACTCTTAGCAGTTGTACAAAGGGTGTTCGAACTGACCATCTCATATAATCAGATTCATGACTGCCCTAATTGTCATCAGAGAGCCTTAATTCAGTGATTGATGGAAACAAATGCAGAAATCTACAGCCAAGCACTGGGCCCAGCTCTAGGAATCCTTTTAAAGAGAGGGAGGAAGAACTGTACAATCCAGTGGGATCAAAATCACAAAGGAAGCCACAGTTACAGCTAACCAGGACCCAGGTGTTCACAGACTCTGAACCAATAGTTAGGAAGCCTGGTTTGGACTGACCTAGGCTCTCTACCTATTTGTGTACCTTTGTCTATTAGTAGAACTCCTAGCAGTGGGCAAGGCCCTTTCCCAATGGCTTGAGCTAGCTTTTGGAAACCCATTCCTCATATGGGCTGCCTTGCTTAGCCTTAATATAAAGAGAGGAGCTTAGTCCTACCTAAACTTGATACGCTATGTTTTGTTAACATCCATGGGAGTCTTGCCCTTTTCTGTATAGAAACAGATAATAAATGGATGGGAGGGAGCCGAGGGGAGGTGGGTGAGAGGAAGGAGAGGTTGGAGGGGAAACTGTGGTCAGGATGTAGAATAAATGAAAAAGATGGAAAAAAAGAGCTGCAGAAATCTACAAGTGTGAACCCTAAGACTCCTAGCAATGGGCAATAGGGACACTCAACTGGCCATCTCCTATAACCACAGCCATCTCCTATGACCAGGCACGACTTTCAGTAGAGGTACTAGGATACAAATCTGATCCATCCTGAGACACAAAACATGAGAGGGAGCCTGCCCCTGACATTGAATGGAGGTACAGGACCTAGAGCCTGGACAGCTCAGAGACCTAGAATAGAATAAACTATGACTGGCAAATCAATCAATCAACCAACCAACCAATCAATCGATCAATAAAATTCAGTGAAATGAGTCCAACCTAATGATATTCTGATGTACTCATTGTAGTTGTTTTTATTTTATTTTTGCTTTATTATTTATTTATTCTTGCACTAATGGGGGCCCACCACCCAGGACTCAAATAAATGCATGGAGACTTATTTTTACTTAAGAATGCCTGGCCTTAGCATGGCTTGTTTCTAGCCAGCTTTTCTAACTTAAATTATTCCATTCCCCATTAATTACATTTTGTCTCATGGCTTTTTATCATTCTCTGTTCTATATATCCTCCTTTCCTTCTTTTTCCATAACTGGCTGTGTAACTGGGCAGCTGGCCCTGGCATCCTCCTCTCCTCCCTTTCTCACTCCATGCTCCTTACCTTTTCTCACTTCTAGTTATTCTTTCTGACCTATTGATCTCCCTGCCTAGCTAGTGACTGTTCACTTCTTTGTGACAACAATTAGGTGTTTGCAGCAGGCAAAATAACACGGCTTTACATAGTAAAACAAACACAACATAAAAAAATGTTCCACAGTACAGATGAAAGTAACTTATCTCAAGCTAATATTCCACAACAACTCACAGATTATTACCCAGTCCAAAATCCTCAGTGAGGCTTCAACTAGCAACTGATGTAAACAGATCCAGAGACACAGAGCCAAACATTAGATAAACCCCTTGGAATCCCATAGAATGGGCAGAGGAAAGATTATGGGAGCCAGAGGGCCCAAAAGCACAGCAAGCAAACCCACAGATTCAACTCACTTGGAGTCACAGAGACTCATAGTGACTAAAGCACCAACCAGAGAGCTTGCATGGGGCTGATCTAGGCCCTCTATACATAATACAGTTGTGCAGTTCTGCCTTCTTGTGGGACTTCTAGCGGTGGGAGTAGGAGTTGTCTCTGATTCTGTTACCTGCTTTTCGGACCTGTTCTTCCTATGGGTTTTCTTATAGGAGCAGAGGTACCTAGACTTACTGAAACTTGATATGCTATGGCCTGCTGATATATGTGGGAGGCCTGTCCTTTTCTGAAGACAAATGAGGTAGAATGAATTTGGGTTGGGGAGAGGTTGAGGGGAGGGACACGGAGGAGAGGAGAGAGGGACGGAGGGAGTGGGAAATGGGATCTGATTTGAAAAATTAATTAATTATTGACAATAGAGGGGAAAATAACTTCATAAACATTTTTTGAGCACTTCCACACAAGATAGATAAAGTTGTTAATCTCATTTAAGAGGAACCCTATGCTGTTTCAAAAGAAAAGTCCACATCCTATAATATCAGATACTCATGATTTATTAAAAATCATTTTATATTTACATATCTATTTATCTACCTGTCTGTCTATCTATGTATCTATCTATGTATCTATGTATCTATGTATCTATCTATCTATCTATCTATCTATCTATCTATCTATTGAATTCATTTTTTCTTTTATAAATTTAAGAAACACTCTTTGTCATAGATGACACAACCTTGAAAGTCAACATTCCTGTTAGATATGTTCATTATGACTAAACACATATATTCTTAATCTAATCAATTGTGTTTGCAAGAGTTTTGTCTGTTAAATATATTGACCTTAATGAGCCACAACTTTCTCTTTTTTCTTTTAGCAATTATTTAAATCACTTAATGTCAATAGCTGAAGATTTGAATTTACAATACTTTTTACCACTAGAAATTATGTATAGATATGTGGCCAACTGAGGGATATAATGCAAGTCATTAAATAAAACATCAAGAATTTTGAATACTTAAATGATTATAGTTACAAAATTTTGTTCCCTTTGATTTTATTGCACAAATTCCATTAGTTATTATATACACTACTAAAAATTGCTGGCGACAAAACTAGGCTTTATAATTAATAAATTATTTTTCTATTTTAAGATACAGTGGGTCCCAACCTGTTGGTTGTGAGTCTTTTGGGGGTTGCATATCAGATATTTACATTACAATTACAACAGTAACAAAATTACAGTTATGAATTAGCAACAGAAAAATGTTATGGTTGGGGGTCAACATGAGGAACTATATTAAAGGACTTCAGTATTAGGAAGGTAGAGAACTACTGGTTTAGGGTCTCTTGGATCCTTTATAAGGTTGGTATGGATATTAAACCTACCATTCTGTGTTCTCCTCTCAGTAGCAAGACTATTTACACTGGTGTCTGTGGCTTGGCAGCAGAGCTGGGGTACTAAACCTCTCAAGCCCCATTTCTCACAGTTCTGTGCAGTTGCCTGCTTGTTCATTTTATAGATGATAAATCATTCTCCTTGAATGAGCTGCGCTACTTCATTCATTACATGATATGCAAACAGAAGCCACTTTTGAGGTTATACCTTATAGAAAAATCTCATGGGTGTTAAAACATAGCATCAGGGGGCCAAAGTCATCCACTCAGGGAGGGTCTTAGGAGACTTCTTCATGTCATGGATGGGCTCAGTGGGGAGATTCTAGCTGGCAGCTGTGTCCCAGAAGTGCTCCCTTAAGAGACAGCCATGGAAGTTCTTGCTCCAGACAAAGTCTGTGGCTTTGCATATCCGCCCTCCAGTCATATATGTGTTGCCTGCAGTAGAGCATGTCTTAAGGAGGATGACCCTAGGGTTGAGCTTTTCGCAGCATGCAGCAGCTTTCTTAGTGAGGAAGCACAGAGGCCTCTTCTGCACAAGCAGTATGCTCAGTCACAGTGACAGCTAAATTTTCTTTCAAGAAGAAAATTTGTCATGATAGGTTTGAAGGAGAAGAGAAATAAAAATAAATGAATGACGTCCATCAATAAAGATGAGAATTTATAATGTTGACTATTCCCTATTTGTAAAATCACTTCAAAATTATGTTGAACAATCTAAATAAATTATCAATAATATCTTTTCATACACTTGTTAATCTTAAGAATGGATACTCCTACTAGACTGTCATGTGAACAATAAGATATTGATATAGGTGTCCCTCAGAAACCCTGGCAGATGGCTTCCAATTCTTTTCAAACATACCACAATTATCAGATAATTGTCAATTATTTAACATCCTGCAGTGATACATATAATCTATGAGTATTGTTTCATATACTATAAATAATAACAAGATTTTACCTAAGATACCTAGCACAATATAAATGTTAATGCATGATTACTATATTCTATTTAGGTAGAAAATGAGTAGAGCAAAATCAACACACGTCTAGAATAGATTTATTTTCAAATATCTTTTTATGTAGTGTTTTAATATACAGATGAGGAGCCTGTAGGTGTGTATAGAAGGTATAATTCTAGGAGAAGGTACTAGCCCATTTATAAAACAGCAACGGTGATCAAATGGTGAGAAAGAGAGTAAAATGTTCTAAATTATTTCCTATTAAACGTAATTCTGCTACATTTTCATTTATTTCACTAAGCAATTATAAGATTCCAGATCCAGAGAAGAAACAAAATACATTTCTCACAGCAATTACCACAGTATCATTATTAGATCTGTTTCTTGAACCCACAAAGCAATACCAAAATTGGCACTCAATACTTTCCTTCCAAGGCTTCTCAGCAGAGGCTGGCATAAAGGCAAAGTATCATACATTTAGGGCACAACATTTTTTTCTATTTTATTTTATTTTTAAGATTATAATTCCAAAATTTCTCATTTCCTTTTACTGCTCCCCCAAACCCTCTCATATTCACCTCCCCACTTTTCTTCAAAACCATAGACTCTTTTTTCTAATTGTTATTGTGCACACACACATGCACACACACACACACACTTATCCTGTTCAATCTGTGTAAAGTTACTTACATGCATATTTTCAGAATGATCTTTTAGCACTGGAAAACCACTTGGTATATGGATGAGGGGAAGCTCAGTAATCCTTAATTCCACAGAAAGAATTATAGGAAACCCAGGAAAGCTGGGAGCAAAAGAGTTCTTAAACAAAAGTTCTTAAACAGTGGTTGTGGTCCCATATGGAGTCACATAATTGAATATGAGGGGTTGTGAAAATTTTGATGAGAGTTAATGTTTCTGAATATACCAAAGGTTAATTCAAAATCACACATAAAACAAATCTCAATGTTTCAGAATTTACCTATATTGTACTATGGGATTTCACGTTAGTCTTGAACACAGCATCCATGTGCATCTTTAAGCCACACAAATTAATAATGTTAGCTGAGGTAAGTTGGCTTAGATTCCAAATATTTGTATGTTATGTGCTGCTGGATTATATGTTTGTTTTTCTATATTCCTTTATGTTTTGCTTTTGTTGATTTTGTTCTTTGATGTTTTCCTACGTGTGTAAAATGTATTCAGATTTTTGTCACTGCCTCCTTTCTGTTCTTCCTTCCATCCCTTAAAACTCCCTGCAGTTCATTTCAAACTTTCAAAAATTCCACTCCTGTTGTAGTTAGGCCCATTGCTCTAAACAGAATTATCTTTCTGGTCGAGTTTAGAACAATCCATTGGAGCCTGGTGGATATTTAGTTAGGTACTAGACTGAAGGAACTGATGATCTCACCAATAAAAACCCCCAAGTTTGCAATAGTTCAGCAGAAAAGGGGAGTACCATCACTTTCTCGGCAATTCACAATTACCTATTGATAGGTGCAGTTCCTGTACGGTACCTTCCAGGCAGTTAAAACTGCGAGGTAAGGATTGTATCCTCACGGCCATGTCCAGGATTGACAGTTCTCCCTATCTTCCTCTTTGATCTTCCTTCTTAACCCTTTCCTGGTGATCCCCGAGCCTCAGAGGCAGTAGGACAAACGCTGCATGGAGGACTGAGCACTCAACAGACATTTATTCTCAGCACCCTGAGCAGCCATGCATCTCTGCAGTTATGGCCAGTCATTTCAGTCGGTGGTGTCTTTGAGTAGAACTGACATTTATCTAAGGGTATGAAAACAAGTATTTAAAATTTAACATGATGTGTGATAATTTAAACAAACACAGTAAGTTCACACCTAGTACCTATATGCTTCTCTGGCCTGACTTTTTGGCTGGGTCCCTGTGCCCAGAATTAATTCTGTCTTGTGGTGTAAACTCCAATCTAAAGTCCAAAAGAAAAAAAAAAGATTACATAATATTATAAATCGATACCAAAATGTGTCTTCATGATAAAGGCCCTATAGATAGTAGGCCTGGAAGGAGCACATCTCAACATTGTAAAGGTTAAATAAGACAAAGTCACAACAAAGTAAACACCATCTTAAATGGAGAAAAGCTTAAAGCATGCCATAGTGGACACTAGTCCACTAGTCTGGAAGTGAGTCTTCTATATTAACTGCCAGGGTGCTGGAATTACAGCATTCAGATTTAACCATCTTAAATGTACTTTAGGGTACTGAATCGTTTGTTCTTGTTTCCTTTTCCTTTCCTTACAGAAAAGCTTTTGATCCTAATGGTAATAACAAATGCCTAATATAAAAGGTAGTTATGAGAAATATAAAAGACATAATTGAACCATGTGTTTGCAAAAATTAAACCAACACAATTTCTCTTAGTAGGTAAGAGGATGATATTTCTGAGAAAAATAATGACTACAATTTTTAAAAATTATGGTAGATTACCAAAATGGTATGTTCTTCAACAATCCATCATTTTAAATCTTGGTTTACTATGTGGAATTCTAAAACACATACACACATATATGCTATATATCTATATCTATCTATCTATCTATCTATCTATCTATCTATCTATCTA
>LOEQ01009850.1:58293-71211 GCA_001685075.1 Bramus lutescens | reverse complement strand
CAGGGCAGGGAACCCTGACTGCTCTTTGGACTGGAAATGGAGGGGGAGGAGGAAGGGGGGAATTGGGAGGAGGGTGGGAGATGGAAATTTTTAATAATAATAATAAAAAAGAGAAAAAAAGAAATTGAAGAGATCTCATACTAACAACAACATACCTAAAAGCTCTGTACCAAAAAAAAAAAAAGTTAGAGGAATAGATGCAAGAAATAATCAAAGAAAGGGATAAAATCAACAAAATAGAAATAAAGAGAACATAAAAAGAATCAATTAAATAAAGAGTTGGTTGTTTGAGAAAGCCAACAAAATAGAAAAATCCTTAACCAAACTAACTAAAAGGAGAGAGGGAATATCCAAATTATCAAAATCAGAAACAAAAAGGGGACATAACAACAGACACTGAGGAAATACAGAGAATCATAAGGACATGTTTTTAAAACCTGTATTCCACCAAACTGGAAAATCTAAAAAAAGAATGATTATTGGTATCACTTATGAAAATTAAATTTATATTAGATTATTTTAGTAGACCTACAATCCCTAGTGAAATAGAAACAGTCATTATAAGTCAATCAACCAAAAAAGGACCAGGGCTAAATGGTTTCAGCACAAAATTCTACCAGATTTTTTTTAAAGAGTTAATGTCAATAAATCCTAAAATTATTCCACAAAATTGAAATGGAAAGAACATTGCCAAATTCCTTTTTATGAGGCAGCAGTTACCCTGAAACCCATTCCTAAGCATGATAATGGCAATTTACAGCAGTCCTATACCCAACATCAAATTAAATAGAGAGAAGCTCAAAGCAATTACACTAAAATAAAGAAGAAGACAAGAATGTCCACTCTCTCCATATCTATCCAATGTAGTACTTTGGATTCAGTAAAGTTACCCCTTTACTGAATCCACTCATTTATACTTTCAGGAATAAATGAGTGGAACAAAACTTCAAGGACATCGCCAGGAAGATTGTAAGTCTTCAATAAATAAGATGACCTCAGACTAAGGGAGAATTTTGGACAAGAGTCATCAAGTCCTCCCCATTCAAGACCAGCCTCTCCTTGTTAAAGCACCATCTGATATGAATTTGCCATGAAGACATGCCAATGTTATACTTCAGACTCAACAGTGAAAAGAAAACCTTCTCAAAACACCGTTCAAGTGTTTCATTCTCTGAATTTTTTGGGGGGGATGGGTTTTGGGTTTTTGGGTTTTATTTTGTTTTGTTTTGTTTGAGACAGGGTCTCTCTGTGTAGCCCTGGCTGTCCTGGAACTCATTCTGTAAACCAGTCTGGCCTCGAACAGACTAGTCTCACAGAGGTCTGACTGCCTCTGCCCCGCGAGTGCTAGAATTAAAGGTGTACACATTGATCTCAGACTGGTTTTTAAGCAAGATCTTTTAAAATATTTTAACAAATAAATATTGCTGTTCCTCTCATATCTCTCATAATTAATGTAGTTATCTGGAAGATAAATTCATTATTTGTTTTAGGATATGCTTGCTACAGGTATTTAAAACAAGGATAATGGCATTTAATAGGGTCTCAATTTGGGGGCCTGCAAGATGTCTCCAGTGACTAAAGGCACTTGCCACCAAGCCTGACAGTCTGAGTTCCAGGCCAGGAACCTTCATGGTAAAAAGAGAGAATTGATTCTTACAAATTGTTCTGACACTGCTACATACAAGCAGTCAAACATGAACACACTCATAGAAATTCTCACACGTGTACACCACACACACTCTCACAATACATGTACACCACACACATATATATACATATATACCACATACATACATACACACACATGCAAAATAAGTAAATGTAGGAAAAAGTTCTCAGTATTTTATATTAACATATTATGTATGTTCAACTATGAATAGTATTTCTAGAAAAAGAGAAAAATCTTACATAGTATCTTCAAAAAAGAAGGCAGTCCTGAACGAGCATGTGACCAAACCAGACTCTCTGAATGTGGCTGACATGGGGGCTGACTGAGAAGCCAATGATAATGGTACTGGGATGTGATTCTACTGTATATACTGGCTTTTTGGGATCCTAGTCTGTTTGGATGCACACCTTCCTAGGCCTGAATAGAGGGGGGAGGGCCTTGGACTTCCCACAGGGCAGGATATCCTGCTCTCTCTTAGGACTGGAGGGGGAGGGAAGGGTTAGTTGGGGAGCAGGAGAGAAATGGGAGGAGGGGAGGAAGTGGAAATTTTGAATGGTATTATTTATAAAGCAATAAATTTTTTTAAATAAAGGCAATCAATGAGAGGGAGGAGGAGATAATATAGAATAAACGTGATCATAATACATTGTGTATGTGTGTGAGCTTATCAAAAGTTATCACAGAAAGAGAAATGTACGCCTCTCTGCTAATGAACTTTCTGTCTCCTGGCATTTTCTCTGCGTAGCCCTTAGACTTTGAATAGATCGACCCATGTTGTAGGATAACCTTTTCTCACAGTCGCTTAGAGTCAGCTTCTCTTCACAGATCGCAGGCTTTGAGTTGCTACAAGACTATAAACTACCTCGAGAAACAAAGACCCTTTCTGAAATACTTCAAAATCCAGTTTATGTCTACTAGTCATGAGTCTATCCCTGACTGACTGTAATTTTTGTCACCTTGTCTTCCTGTGCCTCGGTTTCCATATTATAAAATGAGTGAGGATATTGCAGGGGTGCAAGGAACGTAAAAGCAGTATGTGTAAAGAACGCCACATACAATGTGCTGTATGACTCATTACTTCATATGAGCTAGTATTGTTTCCCAGCTGTGCGTCACACAATGACATCTATTAAGTATGAAGTGAATGAGTGGATCCCAAAAGTGTCTGCTCTTTGCTGGCTTGTGAAAGGCATGTATACATGCAGAAAGAAATGACCAAGTATATACAAAACTTTCCAGACCAAAGTTTTAAACCTACCGTCATGGAGTCCACACTTCCTCATAACTTTAGATCACAAGAAAATTGTTCCTGAAAAAAAAATAGAAAAAATTTAGAGTTGGGGTGGAGGTGGTGGGGAGCATTTTGTAGAAAGTTGATGTCTTTCATAAGTGCCCTTCCTTTCTGAGTCAGACTGAAAAATTGTCTCCATCTAAGAGAGAAATGAGGTGCAGAGAAAATTAAGAATGCAAGCAGAAAGTTGATTTGGGTTTTACAGGCACTTGAGTGGTAGCTCGAAAAATTTAGAGACCATTTAAAACTACCTCCTCATATTTATGACTACACTTCCTGGGTGAAATATCGTCTGCATTAATCCCCTCTGGAATTACAGGGCTTTTCTATGTTTGATGCCTCCAGAAACTTCGAACACAAACACCAACCAAAGAAAAATATATGGAAAGACATAAATTAAACTTTTCCCTCCCCACTGGGATGCATCCATGCATCGTAGCTTATAAATTTAGATTATATCTCTGCCGCCATACTGTGATAGAATGACTTTTAGTGAAGATATCCTGAAGAAAACCAAAATTCAGACCTAAGGGGCTTCTAGGGAAGAAGCGGAAGACTTTTCTCTAAGTCCAAGCAACCCCAGGTTTTCTGACTGATCTCAGGGGGATCTGTCTCCTCCATTATTTGACAATTTTATTTAGTTTGCCTTCATATATGTAAATATTTTAGGAAGCTTCTACTGCATTAGGTTTCCAGACCACTCCTCAAATGTCCCTTCATTTTAGCTGTCTCTCCCTGTATTTCCTCCCTTGTCACTCTCTTCCTCTTCTTCCCCAATTGATCCTCTCATTCCATGGCCCTCAACCATCCATAATTATCTATTCTATTTCCCTTTCTTAATGAGATTTGTCCCCTGAGTGCCTTGTTCTATATGTCTGTTGTTTTACAGATTGTAGCTTGTTATTATTGATTTAACAGATAATATCCACATATAAGTAAATGTGTATTAAATTTGTCTGTTTGAGTCTGAATTACCTCACTTAGGATGAACTTTTATAGTTCCACTCATTTACCTGAAAATTTCATGATTTCATTTTCTTTAATGGGTAAGTAATACTCCACTATATAAATGTACCACATTTTCTTTATCCGTTCTTCAGCTGAGGAGCATCAAGGTTGTTTACAGTTTCTGGCTATACAAATAGACATGCAATAAAGATGGTTGAGCAATTGTCTTTGGGGTAGTGTTGAAGGTTCCTTTGGATATATACCCAACAGCCATTTAGCTGGATCTTGAGGTAAGTTCATTCCTATCTTGCTGAGGATCACCACACTGATTTCCATAGTAGCATACAAGTTTGCATTCCCACTACCAATGGAGGAGTGTTCTCCATTACTCCACATCTTTGTTAGCATGAACTGTCACTTGTGTTATTGATCTTAGACATTCTGACAGCTATAAGATGTAATCTCAAGGTAGTTTTGATTTTCATTTACCCAATGGATAAGGATATTGAATATTTCTTAAGTGTCTCTCAGTCATTTGAGTTTTCTCTATTGAGAATTTTCTTTTTAGATATGTACCCCATTTTTAACTATGTTTTTTTCTTGATATATAGTTTTGGATATTATTCCTCTATCATATGTGTAGTTAGTAAAAAACCTTTTTCAGTTCTGTAGGCTGCCACTTGGACTGAATGATGTGTTTGCTTTTCAGTTTCACGAGGTCCCATTTATTGTCAATCCTAGTGCCTGCACTATTGGTGTTTTGTTCAGAAAGTGGTCTCCTGTACCAATACATTCAAGGCCATTCTCCACTTTCTCTTCTATCAGGTTCAGTGTATCTGGTTTTATGTTGAAGTCTTTGATCCACTTGGACTTCAGTTTTGTGCAGGATGATAAGTATGGATCTATTTGCATTCTTCTACACACAGAAATCCAGAACCATTTGTTGAAGAGGCTGTATTTTTTCCAATGTGTATTTCTGTATCTCTCTGATCTCCTTCAGTTGTCTTATTGCTCTAGCTAAGATTTCAGTGTCTGTTAATTCCTATTATTTTGTTGTAATGGTGGTGGTGATGGTGGTGGTGGTGGTGCATGCGTGCGTGCACGCATGTGTGTGTGTGTGTATGTGTGTGTATTCACCCTTTTTGAACTTGTCAGTCTGTGATTATTACTTGTGTTTTCTTGGGTGCAATTCACATTTTTTGGTTGGAATTTTCCTTCTAGCCCCTAAAAATTCAGGTCTGAATATGGCTTAAATTTGTTTTCATTACAGAATGTTTTATTTTCTCCCCCTCTTATGATTGAAAATTTTGCCTGGGCTGGCGTCTGTGTTCTCTTAGAGTCTGCAACACATCTATCCAGGCCCTTCTGCCTTTTAGAGTCTCCATTGAGAAATCAGGTATAATTCTAATGGGTCTGCCTTTAAATGTTACTTGATCTTTTTCCCTTGCACCTTTTAATATTCTTTCTTTGTTTTGTAGTGTTAATGTTTTGATTATTATTACTAAGGAGACTTTCATTTCTGGTCCAGTATATTTGGTGCTCTGTAAGTTTCTGGTACTTCGATAGGCATCTTCTTCTTTAGGTTAAGGAGTTCTTCTATGGTTTTATTAGAAGTACTTTCTGTGTTACCAGGCAGTGGTGGTGCATGCCTTTAATCTCAGGACTTGGGAGGCAGAGGCAGGTGGATCTCTGCAAGTTCAAGGTCAGCATGATCAACAGAGAGCTAGTTCCAGGATAACCAGAGCTACAAAGAAAAACCCTGTCTTGAAAAACAAAAGAAGGAGTAAGAGAAGAAGGAGGAGGAGGAGGAGGAAGAGAAGGAAATATTTTCCTGATCTATATGTCTTCTCCTTCCTTCTTCTATTCCTATTATTCTAAGATTTGGTCTTTTCATAGTATCCCAGATTTTCGAGATATTTTCTGTCAGGAGTTTTACACTTCATATTTTCACTGACCAGTGTATCCATTTCCTCTATTATTTCTTCAGTGCCTAATATTTTTCCTCCAACTCTGGTATTCTGTTTGGGAGACTTGTCTCTTAGGTTCCTATTCAAGTTTTTAATTTTTTCTTTCCATATTTTCCTATTTGGATTTTTTATTGATTCTATTTCTATTTTCAGATCTTGAACTGCTTTATTCATTTCTTTCCACTGTGTTTTTATAGATTTCTTTAAGGGGTTTATTAATTTCTCTAGTTTTCCTGCTTCCATCTCCTGAATGCTGGAATTAGAGACTTGAGCCACCATGCCTATTGATATGCAGAGCTGGTAATTAAACCTAGAGCTTTGTGGTGCTGGTGAGTTTTATGCCAACTTGACACAAACTAGAGTCGTCAGAGAGGAGAGAACCTCAGTTGAGCAATTTCCTCCATATATGAGATGTTTTCTCAGTGATTGATGTGAGAGGACCCAGCCCATTATGGGTGAGGCCACCCCTGGGCAGGTGGTCCTGGTTTCTATAAGAAAGCAGGCTGAGCAAGCCATGAGAAGCAAAGCAGTAAGCAACATGGACTTCATGACTTCTGCATCAGCTCCTGCCTCCATGTTCCTGCCCAGCTTGACTTCCTTCCTTGATTGCCTTTAATGAGCTTTGATATGGAAGTACAAACAAAATAAACCCTTTCCTCTCCAAGATGCTGTTGCTCTTGGTGTTTCGCCACAGCAATGGAAAGTACTCTGCCAACTGAGCTATATCTCCAGTACTCTTGTTTTATTCATAGAATAAAAGAGGACTTGAATAGCCCCAATCATGCACATTTTTCTTTACCTACTGTGAAATTATCTTATGGGAGATTACTTATGTCTCTTTGTGGCTCCAAAAACCTGAAAGCGGTGTTCCCTGTACACTTTTATGAACTGCTAAGTCAGTTTTGTGGCCTAACTCTAGACACAAACCTCTCATCTTCTGAGCAGCTGTAGAAATTGTGAATGTCTCAAGCTTGTCTTCTGTGCCTGTGATGTAGCTTTAATTCTCAACTTAGCACAATCTCAAGTCACCTGAGAGGGGGCTCAATGAGAAATTTTCTTTATCATATTGCTCTGTCATCACGTTGAGGCCAGGGACATATCTCTTTTTTTCCAACATAATATTTTTATTGATTATTTGGGAATTTCACATAATGCACCGTGATCACACTCACTTCCTAGTCTTCCCAGGTCCATCCTTCCACCCCTGTGACTTCCTCCCAGAAAAAAAGAAGAAAGAAAAAAGTCCATTTTTTTTGTTGTCCAAATACTCACTGGAACATGGTCAAATTCCTAGCAGCCATCCCCTTAAAGAAAACTGAGTCTTTTTCCCACACCCACACCCTCCAGAAGCCATCAACGGTGAGAACTACACTTCAGTGTCCCAATCACAATTTTTAAGAGTTCTTTTCAATACTTTCATGTCTAGACTGCTTCTTTTTAGACCTTAGCCTGTATAGAAAAGAGAAACACTCACCAAGTTACAAGTATGAAGTAATAATGGTTTCTCTGCTTTGTTTCCTCTGCTTTTGTGTCCAGTACAGAAAAAATGGGATTAAGTGAATATCCAGGTATGATGTGACCATTGTAAGCAGTCCTACAGCCTCTCCCCTTTATGCTGCATCAGACTCTTCACACACATGCTCTGAATCTGTGGCAGATTTTACCTCCTGGAAAAAATTACCTAGAATATAAAGAAACAGAGATTCCCTATATTTTTGAGAGTCTAAATAATTTTTGAAGTATTATAGGAAAGTCTCTAAAAGAAACCTTGGTCTGCAGAAAACCTATTGGGTTTCTCATTTGCAAGCTTAATGCTTAAAGATAGAATAAGGAATGCTAGCCTTGGTACAATATCGCCTCAACTTTCTGTGACTCTAGGGGAGTAAAAGTGTCTCCTGAGCTCAGCTTTCTAGTTAAATGAACCCCAATATCTACTGTGAGAGCTGCCATGAACATTCTAGTCCCCTTCAGGGTCTTAGCTCAGAGCCCTCCAGCGCCATTCTTCATCCTTCTCGCCTGTTCTCCACGAGGAGTGTGCCCTGCCGAGGCTCCTCCGCTTTCCTGCATCTAAGTGCTCTTGTTTGAAGAAGTGTTCCCCAAAGATCCCAGGAGTCGAGGCTTGCATCTCCAGCCTGCCTGTTAGAGGAGAGGGTAGAAAGTATAAGAGGTGGAGCCTAGCGGGAGGTCTTCCAGTCTCTAGGGGATGCTATTATAGGAATTTCTGGGACCCTAACCCTGCCTCTTCCTCCCTTTCAGTCTTTACTAAGTGGCAGATAAATAGCCTCCTCCACCATTCACACTCACCGAAGCATGCCACTTCAGCACAGGCTTAAGAGCAGGGGCTCAATCACGGAATAATTAAAATCTGTAACAAAATAAACCTTTCCTCTTCTTAAGGTGTCATCTTAGATGTTTTGTTATCATACTGGGAAGCTATTAATACAAATGATACCAAGAACATTCTCTTCTGAAAACTTATACCTACATCTCACCTGAGAACAGGGAACCGCTCTGTATCAGTTGACCTAAGTAGATTAGATCGGGACTCTGACCAGAATATTTATTCCTCTTGTATAAATTTTATCCACTGCCCCCGTGAGGTTCATATTGACTATGGCATGCTAGTAATGACATGCAACAAGCCAAGTGTTCCGAAACAGAGTAGACGAGTGTGTTTGGAAACACACTCCTTGAGGACATACTGTGTTACAAAAGAAAAAGTATGTATATGGAGACTTTAGTGTATTTCTTCAGAAGCCCAAAGAGATTCATGACCCTAAAGAGTACAAATTGTGCCTTTGTGTTTCTCAAACACTAGCACCAAGTTCCAGTCTTTATTCTTTTATTTTAGAATTTACTTTATATTTTTATATTTACTTTTGTTACTTTTATTTATGTGTGTATGTGTGTATACCTGCAGGTCAGAAGGTGTCAGATCCTGTGGAACTGTACTTACAGGTAGTTATGAGCTAGCTAGCATAAGTGCTGGAAATCAAACTTGGGGCCTCTGGAAGATTATCAAGTACTCTTAACTGCTAGGCCATCTCTTCAGCATCATATTTATTTTTATTAGCATTTAAAATAGTATGTTTTATTGTGACATTTTCACACACATCATTGTATATTTTTCTAATTTGTCTCCCTCCCCCACTACTTCCCACCCCACCCCCACTCTGAATTCACTCTTACTTCTGGCTAGTTCCTTTCTTTACCCCAAACAGATCCTTCATCTGTTTACATGTCACATTATATATATCCTCTACCCCAACCTTAAGATCTCTTCCTCCCTTTTCATGACCACATTCTAGTTTTATGAAAGGTACACACACACAATTATAAAGATAAGTTCAGCATGTAAAAAAAATGTGATATTTGTCTTTCTGTGTCTGACTTAATTTTCTTAACAATTATTTGAAGTTCTATCCACTTTGCCTGGACCGGAGGATCAGCCTTTGTGAAGTTGCAGACAAGGACCCCAGCTGATGAATTCATCTTTCTCCAGAGTCTGCAATAACTGTGAGAGTGCGTACATACAGATTTCTTACCAAAAAGACAAGGTTCACTTTGCTGCCAAAGATAATCTGAATCTCATAATTTTTCAAAAGAAAGAAAAAATTTCCTCTCGATCCTCCTTGCCCGTAACTGACAGCAACTGACAAGCTGGCCCACTGTTCGGTGACCTGTTGCCCAGATCCTGTCAAACTGGACTGGCATTGCGGTAGCCCTCAGTGCACCGTAAGGACCACATGCTGAGAACTCTTCACCCTGCTCCCGCAAAGAGAAACATTAACATGTATAAGCTGTACAAACGTCACTCAAGGGCAGAAGGGGGTGGACAATTAGTGCTGAGGTCTCTTCATGGGGCCAAAGAGCCACAGCTGGGGCTGGAGGGGGTGTGAAAGAGGTAGAAGGCCGATGTTACACTAAAGCAGAAGAAACACTAACATAGGACAGATGTCACTGTCCCCTTGACTTCCATAGGCATAGCGGTCATGATGTGTTTTCTGGCTTTGCTGTCTGTATAGTGCCCAGCATGGCAGAGTGGAGACTTTTGCCTTCATTGAGAACTTCCTTGAGCTTCTAGGGAAAAAACACTGAGAAACTATTTGTGCAAATGCTGCCAGGCTCTCCAAGACTCAGAGACTGAGGCTCTAACCCCAGACATTTGCATGATGACGTCTGAACAAAAAGGGAAGAGATGGCTTTCTAACACAGTGGAGGGTCCACTGAAACAAGGGTCCTGGAAAAGCAGACAGACACTGGAAACAAGAAACATCTGGAGTCTGGGAGCCCAACAGAGGTTGTCCTTGTCTCACCTTGGCCCATTACCTGGAAAACTTCAGAGGAGGGACAATAAAACGAACCAAGGTCCATGACCATCGAGAATTCAGATGGTAATGAACCTGAAGTCTCTCAGCCATTTGCTCCCTAGCTTCAGGGGCAATGACATTTTGAGGGTGTGAACAGGATCCTCTACTGAAGATATTCAAAATGGTTAAAAAAAAATTGGGAAAGGATGCTAACCCTTAGCACTTCCCTCCAATCCCAAACCTTCAGTACGCTTTGAGAAACTCCCTCATCCAGCAGGTCTTTACCTCAAGCACCTCCCCCTGCTCCGTCTCCTGCCTGACCTCCTTAGATAGCAAGCTCTGGATTTTGCTTCCTACAAGGTCCGCAGCATGTTCCACTTCACTGGGCTCTGTACCAGGGATACTTCCTTCGGTTATTTGATCCACCCACCTCTGCCCCATAGGTCAAGCTGGAGTATAGCCTCCAGTGAACCCAGGAGGACCATCCAGATAAGGTCTGGATGAGATAGGAAACTGCAGGAGCCACAAAGAAGCATCAACTGCATCTGGAAAAACAAGGGTGCCACCAGAAATCCAAGCCACATGTGAAGAAATATGAGAATCAAAATGTATAGGTTAATCAGAATGGGGAAAAAAATCTGTCATCATCAACCAAAGCCTAGACTAGATCTGGGTAACAAGCAAAGAGCACACCAAATCACATAGTGTTCATTATATGAGTGTTTCTGTACACTCAATTACATATTCTGTTACCTCAACACATGGTGCCAACATTTAGGATATGATTATGAAATTCATTTATATGTTGGATGAGCCAATTTAGCAATTAAAATAAATTAATGTTTGGACTTGCATCTTCCAAGTAATTAGAAGCTTGAGTGATTTTATTTCCAATTGTTTATTGGATGTCAGACATGTGAGGATGAATGAAGTTATGAAATAATATTTAGCAACACATGTATCAGTCACAGTGGTCACAGTAGACCCACCAAAATGCATACTAGCCAAGCCCTGCTCTGGCGTGTCAAGCCAGTTAAACGCCACCCAGAGTAAGTGGGTATGTAAGTAATATGATGATTAATATTTTCAACTTTACAGAGTCTAGAATCATCATGAAATAAAGCCTCTGAGCATGTCTATGGAGGGTTATCTAGATTGTATTAATGGGGATGGGATGACCCAAGTGGGCAGCGCAATTTCATGGGCTGGCATCACAGTCTGAAGACAAAGGAGGAAGTGCACTGAGCACCAGCATTCATGGTTCTGTCTCCTGACTGTGAGCACCATGCCACCAGCTGCCCCTGCTCCTGCCACCATGCCTTCTCCACCACTGTGGACTATACCCCGGAAATTTGAGTCAAAATTAACCATTCCTTCTTTCTTTTTTTTAATTTATTTTTAAAACACTTTTTTCTTATTGCACAAACCAATCTCAGTTTCCTCTTCCTTCCCTCCTCCTGCTTCCCCCACCTTCCACCCACTTCACTCCCCATCCACTCCTCAGAGAGGGTAGAGTTTTCCATGGGGAGTCAACAAATCTGGCGCATCACCTTGAGGCAGGACCAAGGCCCTCCCCCCTATATCTAGCCTGAGCAAAGTAGCCTTCCCAAGAAAATGGGCTCTAGAAAGCCAGTTCAAGCACTAGGGATAAATCTTGGTCCCACTGCCAATGGCTCCACAGACTTCCCTTTCCTTCTTAAGTTGCTTATTTTTGTTGCAGCAATTAGATAAGTACCTAATGCAGTATGGAACTCTAAAGAGAATCTTTCTAGATGAAGATTATTGATTGTGAATTATCACAAATATTTATCATAGTTATGTGTCAAGAATTAATAACAGTTTAGTAATTTCCTGTTATTAATAATAATTACCATGAATAGTCAAAGATTAGTGGATCAGTTGTAACTGAAATGGCTGTGGATTAATGGATTTAAAGTTTATTTGGGGCAAATATACAGGAAGTATTTGAAATATAAAACTGGGGATGAACATTTGAAAATGTAGGAATTTGTATGCTATATAGAAAAAAGTGCTATTCGTATTAAATATGGAAATACACCAGGTTCATGTTCTGAGCAAGTGTTAAAATTCAAGCAGGTGGTCACATGTGCTCTTCTGCATCTGACCAAGATATCTCTGCAGGAATTTTCACTATGAAAGCAAGGGCTATGTTGTCCTAGGTAGAGTAATTGACACAAAAGGAAGATAAACCGTATGTGCGAAAACAGCAGCAGGACTTGGGCTCTCCTTTGGGCAGCCTCAGAAGCAGCAGTGAGAGCTCTGGGCTCCATTATGCAGAAGTGTGAAAAAGTGTCGCTGAGAAGAAAACTGGAAATCACCAACCCAGTTGCACTCAGGGATCTCTTGGTTGACACACCACTGGGGAGAATTAGCAGTTAGTGATGACCACTGGTTGATTTGGGAAAGAGTCCTGAGCTATGTCACATTGGTGTCCCTGAAGAGAGAGAGGTCAAGCATGGACGGTGTGCAGCACACATGGTGAATGTGGGAACTTTCTCATACATTGCCCTACAAATGCAGTCCATAGGGACAAGGAGATAGCAGCATCTTACTGAGTGAGGACAATTGCTTTTAAAAAGATGGGTCATCAGTGACAAGGGCTGAGATCTGTTGTTTTCTCTTTGGCACAGTGGCTGAACCTTAATCTATTGCTATTTCATCCAGCAATTCCAACTCCAAAGTTACTGGCCTGCTTCTCTGGCAGCGGCCCAG
>LOEQ01009849.1:12042-29580 GCA_001685075.1 Bramus lutescens | reverse complement strand
TTGCCAGGGACTATGTCTGGATCCGTAGCCCTACAGCAGCCAGAGTCTGTGTTGGTGTTCGTGGCTCCAGTTACCTCAAAAGGCTGTGCAAATGCAGGGGCAGGGTGTGTGGGAGCATCTGGCCAACTCAGCTACCACCCAGGCACACAACCAGGGTTTTGAATTGGCACTTCCCAACCTCTACCCCTATCCGTGACCTACTAGAGGGTGTGAAGGGATTAGTGCTATAGAATTATAGCCACAATATCTCCAGGACTTGTGGCAACAGCAGGATATCTGAGAGGAGTTTTGGTGAGGGTTCGGTATTGATGGTGTACCAGAAGCCAGAGGACTTAAACCTGACCAACAACATGTTATTCAAGGAACATTCACAACTAAGGCTGTTTGGACAAAAGGGTCTACTGCATGACACAGAGCAGCTCCCAGTGCCACTGAGATGAATGAAAGGAGCAAAGTGCTTTTTTGTTTGTTTTAAAATAAACATTCTTATTGGTAGTTTTAATTTATTTTTTAGTTTTATTTTTTTTTCTTTTTTTAGTTTTCCGGGAAGGGGGACTGACATTATAAAGATAAAGGGCAGATATTTAGAGGGACTGAGATGTGAGTGGGATTAGGGGACACGAGGAAAAATTTCCAAAGAATCAATAAAAAATTATGTTAAAAATATAATAAATATTAAAAAGCAAAGTGAAAAATTAATTGAGAAAGACACTTGGTGTCCATCTCAGGCCTCCATAGGTCTGTGTACATGCACATGAATGTTCACATACAGGCACACAAAAATGTATTAAACATGGGTACATGGATACATGATGCACATGCTATCTCTACTTTATACTGAATTAGACAGAGAACATTGTTTATTTTAATGAATTGGCTAATGTAATTAGGAGGTTGGCAAACCAAGAAAATGTAAGACAACCCAGTTGGCTTGAAGCAAGTATGATTTGATTTAGTCTTGAGGGAGAATTTTTCTTTTCTGGTAAATTTTAGTTTCGTGCTCTTAAAATACTAACTTAATTGGACCAGGCTCACCTGTTAGAAGGCTAACTTTTTCTGAAGGTCTGCTGACCTCAGGAATTAACGGAATCTCATGTACTTTGGAGTCAAGTATCCACATGCATGCTTAGGCAAATCACCGGGATACGGGTGGCACCGAAACCTGTTATTGGAACACTTCAGTGATCTTCATAGGCTTCAGAAATACATGGTAGAAGTTTTAGAGAGTGAATTTTTCTACCCATTTTTCTGTTTCTCTGACTGTTATTCATACATGTGTGTTGATAGAGGAGCCCCGCTTTCACTTGTTAGTGCATGCTTGGATTAGGAATCTCATCTTGGGGCTTGGCTTTAAGGAAGATGTGTCATAAGCAAACCACATGGTTCTGTGTTTAATTCAGGATGTAAAGAACAAATTCATTAATAAGAGTCCTTTGTATAGGGTTTTTTTTTTTTGGATGAATAATCATCCCTCAGCTCAACAAAGACCTTGCGCCTTCCTGTAAATTGTCCCTGACTGAGCAAGTCTGCAAATCATGGGCATTTGTGAGTGCTGCCATTTGTTTCCTGTCTGCCTGCCAGGCAGGGCTGTAGTAACACACACGGGTCCTCCTTTTTCTACAAATGAGGGTTATGTTTGACAACAGAAAGTTAGCTCAGATGTTAAAAGCTGACAGGTCTCAAATTTTTCCCAACCAGTTCAGCTGAAGGACAGTTTCTCCCATTAGCAACAGAGGCTAGTTATTTACAGAGACGTTGAGGGAAATACCATGAAGAAATCTCAATGTGGTGGGTTAGGTGAGTTATGTAAATTACACAATGCGGTGGCTTTCTTCTCTCCACTCAGTGTTACAGTTCCATAGAGAGTCAAACTTCTAAGTGCCAGAATTGGGCTTAATAAGCTATTATACAAATTATAGATGCTCAGCGTATGCTTAAGTGGAATTGAGAGTTCTAGGATTGCTGTTTCAGATTGGACAGACGGCCAAATGGGTGATAAGATGCCTTCCTGTGATGCTCTGACCTGAACCACATATAGGGCTCTCATACAGAATTTGGTTTTGGTACCCTTGAGTGATATAGTAATTTCTAGAAGAACTTAACTCATTCGGGGATACAGTGACGCTGCATGGCAAATCACAAGTCCTTTCTGGCAAACACCAATAAGGGGTATTTGGCTCATGGGTTTCTAGAGTTCTTATACTCTTGGCTGGTTTGCTGGATGCCTCTGTAGATATTGACTGGGCTCCATTCAAGTTGTGCAGTTGGATGGCTGTTGGCTGGTTTGCAGTGGCCTCATCTAGAATGATGAAGACTGCTTGGTGTTGCTTTACATCTCCTCCTCTGGGGAATAAACTCTGGCAGTTTCCCAAGTTCAAGAACTGGTGGAAAAGTCAGGCCTCCTCAGACTTGAGGTAGAAACTGAGGCAAGGTCATTTCTATAGTCATAAGGTCAATAATAGCTCACAAATGTTACAAAGTCAGTCCATAGTCCAGTGTGTGAACAGGACAGAGAACATCAAAGTTACATGGCAAGAAAATGATTACACTGAGGGGTGAGAACAGGAGCCATTACTACAGTCAGTTCACCAACACTACCGGTTATCAGCATGAGACTTCCTGTTTCCAGGTTACCTACATCTACTGGCACACATCCTTAGTATTAAGCCAGAAGCATAATTATTTTGCCATTGTATCCGTATTTTAGGTCTCCAGTTTCTCATTAGATACCATGGCTTCTGGAGATGTCCCTAAGACAACTATATGTTAAGAGTGTTGGGCACAATAGAAATTCTATCAAACTCCCCTCCTCCCTTCTATATCCTTTGGTGTGATAATTTAATTTTTGTGTTTTACCGACATCACATTTTGATTGGTAGGCTCTTCAGATTGGTAGACTCTTTAGATTGGAATCTTAGCCATTACTTGGCACTTTGTAACTAACTGTTCAATAAAAGTAGCTGTCATCCTTAAAATGTAGATATTCAGGATAAAGTATTGGAAGAGAGTCAAAGTTTATTTTTTAGGAAAGTACAGGAAGGGTCTCATAAGTCCGTCTGACCCATTAAGCACAGTCTCCCAGGACAGGATTATAAAATACCAGAAAAGATGTCCTGTCATGAAAGTAACCTGTTGGGATCACCAATGCCCCTGTAGTCTTGGTTGTGAACTTTATGCTCATGCATTCATGTTCCATTTAACATTCGCACCTACATAAAATCAGTGCACTATAAATTTCTTGTGAAAAAGAGAAGCAGAAAGCAGGTAAAACACTCAAGAGCCCCTCATTTAGAGCCCCTCATTTTTCATGGCTGTCGGGTGTTATTTTATCAGTACTCATGTACATCATTAATGGTTTCAGGCAACTTGTGACAGCTGGTTTGTTACAGCCAAAAATCAACCTTACTAAGTTAAATTTTGGAGGCTTGCCACAGAGGCTGGTTAAACCTGTCACTAACTTCTCATTTAATATTTTAATAGGCATTCTTGGCATGGGAGCGGGTTGCCTGGATTCACTCTCCCCTCCATAGAGAGGGAGGGGGTCCAGCAATGTCACCACGCATTTCCTCATCTTGTCTCAAACACTCGAGAAACGCGAGTTTGAAAAGGTCAAACCAACACAAAAGAGAAGTTTATGCAAAACCTCAGATAAAAACATGATGAAAGTGCACAGACAATGTTTAGCACTGGCAGCTCATAAAACCGTGCTGTTAACTCGTTGGCATGTCAACAGATCCCCTTCCCAGAACTTTCTCAGGAATACGGGATGAGTAATAACAGCGGAGAGTGCCATCGCCATCATCTCCGTTGGTCTGTGTGTCAAGGCTGATGTGGCCTCCGTCAAACAAATGAGGAGTATGCTGATGTGTTTGGCCCAGCCTCTATATGTGTCTTTTTCCACTGGGCAGAAGAAGAAGAGGCCTTTTACACTCTTTTTTTTTTTTTGATAGCAGATGGTACCCATAGCATATTCCTCTGTGGTAACCTGATGCCATATAATAGTAACCTGATGCCATATAAGAGAGGTTAGGGTAAATGCTAAGATAACTCTTCCTGTTGCCGCATATTCTACTACCTGAGAGGAAATCATATTTAGAGGTGGAAATCAGCGACACAGGTATGTGCTTCGAAAAAGATGTCTTGGAATTAGGTACTTGAGTTCAGCATTTTCATCTGGTATGTTCGGGCAAGTGACCTTGGTCTGATTGCTTCCCTTTGTTGAACCTCAGTTTTTCCTTGTGCCATGGAAACTACATCTCTAAATTGTGCCTATGGGGACCATTTTTATTCAACCCTCCACATAAGAGAAAACCAAGCACTGCTGTTCTGCTAACAGAACATAAGGATAAAATGACTCCTAACAACATTCTCTATACCCATAGATCAGCATCTTGCTTGGTCATCATCAGAGCATCTTCCTCCTGCAAAAGATGGGAAGAAATACAGAAACCCACAACTGGACAATGAGCAGAGAGAGATGTTAGAACATTTAGTCTTGATGTCTCTATCAGGCTGCTCCCCTCTGAGTTCAGGGGACTCTGCACAAGAGGGGACAGGAAGACTTTAAAAGCCTGTGTGGAACCAGGCCTTCTAAACACAGCTGGACAGACACACATATGAACTCACAGAGACTGGCAGCATGTGCAGGGCCTTCAGGGTCTAAACCAGATGGGGTCCCGGCACTGAAAAGGGAAGTGGACACATCCCTAACTCAGAAGCTATCTCTCCAATTGGTAACCACTCACAAAGGGAAAAAAATTGTTTTCTTCAACAGTCTCACTGGGTATACAAACCACTCTTACCCATTTGTTTTGTTTTGTCTGCTTTGCTTTTTATTTTATCTTATTATTTAGAAAGCTGTTTGCTTTCCAATGAGAGAGGAAGAAAGGTTGTAGATTTTGCTGGGAAGAGAAGTAGAGAGTACCTGGGAGGAATTGGGGTAGTGGAAACCATAATCAGAACATATTGCAGAAAGAAATCTTTTTTCCTGTTTTTTTTTTGTTGTTGTTTTTAAGACATGGTTTCTTTGTGTAATCCTGGTTGTCATGGAACTCACTCTGTAGACCAAGTTGGCCTCGAACTCAGATCTGCTTGCCTCTGCCTCCCAAGAACTGGGATTAAAGGCATGTGTCGCCATTACCTGGGTGACAAAATATCTATTTTCAATCAAAGAAATTGGAAAAAAAGAAAAAATGCTAGACCAGTTGTCAGATGGCCTCACCCAGCAAGAGAGAATTAGAGATACAGTGTGGAAGTAGTAATCAACATGATGGCATCATAATCAGGGCTCTGGTCTTAGTGTGAACTTTCTTAATTCTGGACCACGTCAGGAGTCTTTATGTGAATTAGAAAAACAGGTTGCCTTCCTGGATAAGCTTTCTCCTTCCTTCTGCAAGGACAATAGGCTCTTAGGCTGTGTCGACTCCTGCTTTTTCCTCGAGTCTCTCCATAAGGCAGGCATACACTCAGTCCACAAAAACCTTCCTTGAACTTCTATGTCACTGTGTAAAGAAACACATCCTAAATAATGAGAGGAAATAGGAACAGAGTCCTTTCACAGTATAGGCATCATAATAATGGACATAAAAGTTTCTTAAGGCTCGGAAGATGAAATTTAAACTAATAATTATATATAATATATATATACTATTAGTAATAGAATGAATACAGCATTATATATATATATGCAGTATGCAGCCTGGCATATAACAAGTGCAAGATTGAGGCTTGTCAAAGAGGTAAGCCCCACAGTGGGTTAGTACCACAGCTTACCCCAACACTGAGATAGTGTTTTGTTGAATGTTCATATAACCACATAGGGTTCAATACTGAAGGAAGGAAGAAAGTACTCTATTTCTTTAATTCTTCATTGCTCTCTCATTCCATTACTTTGCCTTTCTTAATAGCTCTACAGTTTTGTGAACCTGTGGCTACTTATACTTCTACTGATCATATGTGTTCAGTACCATTTAATAAGACTCCTTCAGGCTTCTTTCGCAGGAGATAAGCAAAGAGCAGTGTGTGTGTGCGTGCGTGTGTGTGTAAAGAACTATCAGTTTGACAAACTTGCATCTTTATGTGTGAACACATCACATGTGAAATTGGAAGAACGCTTGCTTCTCGGTTGCTTGCTAGCTAAAGGATAAGGTCAGTTTATGTGTATGAACTTTAAATGATGTCCATGTTCTTGGACCTACTGTGTGGTAAAGACCACATCTTTGGGTCCTTTGTATGTGCTTTATATGATCTGCCTCTGCACCCAGAGAACTCTATGACTCTCTTGGTCAATCTTCCATAGTCTTCACCTAAAACATTGTAAGAGTTTCCAATCTCATCTACTACCACCACCCACAATGTTTCTGAGTTCTCTTCTGAACTACTAGAAGAAACTTTATCTGATGTATTTTTGTCCTTATTTTGAGCCAGTGTCTCACTGTGTAGCCCAGGTTGGCTTGGAACTTACTATGCAGCCTAGGTGACCTAGTCTCATTGTGTGTATGAATTACCATGTCCAGCTCAAGGGAACCCTCTTAAATTAAAATAATATCATACTGTTACTGAATATATTCCCAGTGCTGTAGGAGGTCCAACACACTCTTTCCTTAATATTTTACTTGGAGATCCTGATATGGATTGACTCCAGGCTGACCTCCTAGTCTCACCAACATCTGCTGTCCCTTTCAGACTACATCAAGCCCAGTAAGTGGCCTGTATTCTCTATACTTTTTCTGGCTTCTATTTCATGACCCTTGGAACAAAATTCTCTGAGCATGTCTATCTTCCTATCGTTATGATGTGATGTTTTCATATTTAAAGATACAAGTCACACACACACACACTGATATTCATTTCCTTTTTGGAATTATATGGCTCTTCATTTCTTTTTCTTGCTATATTTAGTTTTGAACAGAGAGTGAAGAGGTATTCCATTTATTTCTCTAGGTTACCTCGCACCCTTTTCCATGGTGATCTGTCTCCAGAGAGTTGTACATCTTTGTTTCCACCATAACTCTTGCTTCAAACGTCTTAGCAGTTTAAAGCTACCACCAATGGGGAGACTCTAGCTGGAGATAAACGGAAGGGTGGTGGTTAAGAGGAGTGATTTTACTGCTGCTCCCTTCCACAACAGCCAATTTGTACACTTGCTTTTTATGTGTTGCTTTGTTGAAAAGCTCTCTCTTCTGTATCTGGCACTCATTTCTCACAGTCGCCCAGATGTTCGGGACTTGGGGGTAACAACACCCTCTTATGGAATACAAGGCTTCTGCTTCATCCTGTTCTGTGCTTTCCATTCTCCCAATCAGAGTCTAACAAATATGCATAGGTTTTAGCATGGGCACTTCACGCTACCCATCCATCTGCCCTCTCAGACCAGATGTTGGTGAGTTGGGACTTGGATGGACTTCCCTTTGGTCTAGGTAAGGACCGCTGGCTCATGCTGACATTGTTGGATGTCCTCTTAATTCCTGTCAAAGCGTTCATCAAGTTCTATTTGTTTTCAGAACACTGAGTTAGAACCGTGACTATTTTTGTGGCTTCTTTTCTTTCCTCCTGCCACCCCTCCAGTATCTAATTCTGCACATCTTTCCCTCTGTGCCTCTACTTGATTATAGCAATCTTTTCCCTTTTAGCTCAGAAATTCTCTGAGCACCAGATCAGAAGGACACTGAAGACAGGAATCACTTGTTCCCTCAAGCCCAACAGACTGGAAACAGCAGGTAAACTTCTGAAGAAATGCCAACAGCCTCACAAGGAAGCCTGAACAAAACTGTCCTCCATTCCTGAATTTGAAGGAGTTCGCCCTTATGGGCTCAGTTGAGAAGACACAGAAGAAGGAAGATCAGAAAATGCCTTCTGCTCCCTAAAATACCCATAGGTGTAAAGGATAATCCTTAGGCAAAATGGGAGGAGCCAACCTTGGAGTGAAACCCCAGGCTACTCGCACAAGCAGCACATAAATATAACTCAAAACACAGATACCATCATCTCTCAGAGGACATTGGTTTTTACACATATGAGAGGTTAGGAGACAACTTGTACACATACACACACACACACACACACAAACACACACACACACACACACGAGCCTGATTGGGTTTATAAAAATAAGATTCTCTTAAACTACTGATTTGCTCCTAGCAACATAGATTACAGTATTACAGAAAAACTGGCTTCCAAGCAAGATTTTCTAGATAATCTTTACCAAGTGGGATATTTTAAATCTAATAATTAGATTTTTATCCAAATCAAGATATAATACACTTGATGCTAAGTTTATATGTTTCCTCATTACTGTAAAATTCTACATTGTCACAAAGCTAACACATTAGCAATAAAGAATTATATGAGTTATTCCTGCTTGAGTCATTTATGCTATATTACACAGTAATAGCGAAACTTATTTTTGTGGACAAATATTTAAGTGTCTATAAAATTTAGTGTATTTTGTAGATTTTTCCTTCTGATTATGGTCTCTAGTCCTCTGGATTAGTAGTTAAATAAACACTAAAAATGTGAATTATTAACATTGAGTAAAGCTTTTATCTTCCTTATTAACCTATAAACAAAACAAAACAAAATAAATGGCTGTCTCAGTCACCTCTGTTAAAGGGAGACAGTTTACCAGCGTTTCTTGACCTGTGTGGGTCACAACCCCTTCCAGAGTCAAATGATGTTTTCACAGGAGTTGCCTAAAACCATCAAAAAACACTGGTATCTACATAATCATATATAACAGTGCAAAATTACAGTTATGAAGTATGAATGAAAATAATTTTATAATTGGGGAGTCACTACAACTTGAGGAACTGTATTAAAAGGTCACAACATTCGGAAGGATGAGAACCACTGTTTTAGATCATTGTAAAGGACTTTTGAAGATGACTAGAAATTAAGAACCAGCTCCACAGTCTTTCCACGGTGGGTGCAAGGTAATAAAGAATGAGAGGAAGGGACTTAGAACCATTTGGTTTTGTCACTTAGACAAGATACTATACCAGAGACTCCACAGTATAAAAACTTTCAACCCCCACCTGAGACATAAAGTTCAGGAGATAAAGTTAAATTTGTTTTTCTCATCTCAAACTTGTGCTAACTTCTGGGAATTTGAAAATAAAACGAATTAAATTCATGCCCTGTCACTGCTGAAGCATGCGTGGGCAGCCCATACATGGCAGTTCTGCTGAACTTGTCCATACTGGGTTTCATGGTCTAAGTTGATGAGGATGACTGACCAGGACTCTTCCTCAAGAGGGCACCAGATCTCATTACAGATGGCTGTGAGCCACCATGTGATTGCTGGGACTTGAACTCAGGACCTTTAGAAGAGTAGGCAGTGCTCTTAATTGCTGAGCCATCTCTCCAGTCTGGGAACATAACCTCTTGAAATTCAGAAGTGCTGGGTGATACTCTTCTTCAACTGTCAGCAACTGAGTCCCGTGAGTAACTGAAAACTCCAGAGTATGATGACATTCCTGCCTCTTATTAACCTGTGCTTTCCTGGACTTCCTATTTTCCTTAAGCCCAGTCTTCATGTTTTAAAAGACACAAGTTTTTACAAAATTCATGAAAGAATCTCCTGCTTGTTCAATATAATTTGAGGACAAAAATCCACTTTTCAGATATTAGAGACCTACTTTAAATCTTTTGAGTGTAACTAAGCTTTGTGGAGTCTCTCTATATTAGATCAGATTCTTGTCACTCAAACAGTAGAGCTTTTTCCTGATAGAAGAAGAAAAAGGAGAAGAGGAGGAGGAGAAGAAGAAATATGCTGGGTGTGGTAGTGCACACCTTTAATTCTAGCACTCAGGAGGAAGAGGCAGGTGGATGTCTGTGAGTTCAAGGTCAGCCTGATCTACACAGAGTCTGAGGATATATGGCTATGTAGAAAGACACTGTCTCAAAAAAACAAAACAAATAATACAAAACTGGTAACTGGATCCAACTGAGTTACTATGTTTCTATAAATATTAAAATATTAATATACAGCAAAGTAAAGGTTCTTCAAAGCCATATGGCATACTCAAACTCCTGCCTGCCATAGAACAATTTTGACTCTGTTGACTCTTGTGAGACATACCCAAAGTTTTGGAAAAATTTGGATTGAGTCTTTTATCCAAATTTTATAAAAGTAATTAATATCAAATAGCAACAATTTCCATAGCAGGGATTGCTTTATTGTTGAGTTAAAATTGTTCAAATGTTGGAGCTGGGAGAGACCTCTCTAGGCATATAGACACTGGACTAGGAATTTTAGGCCAAACTGTATCTAATAAAAGAAAATAATTGAAGCCATAACTTAAAAAGAATTAATGTTCAAAATGCATCATAAGATTCTTACCAAAAATAAAAATAACTATAACATAAGATAGTATATCTTGAGGGTCTGCATCATAGTTGCATGGAGAAAGAAATGTACTAGATAATACTCACATTTTGCCATTAAGATGTTAATAGGCACTGATCCAAAATGACTCTTGTAGGAACATCATTTCCCTTTGTAGTTTTAAAATAAGGAAAGAGATTTGGTTATTACAACAGAATCTGTAAAATCTTGATTTCTTACAAATCTGCCCTCTCTCTGATTATGTTTGGTACATAGGAAAGAGGTAATTTGATCAAAAATACCTAAATAATAGAGTACTTTATGTTTTTTTCTGTAATGCAGTTGTCCATTTAACCTCGCCCAAGCTAAGACCTGGTCTTAGCTGAAATATTGGACAAATGCAAATATTAGTCACAAATAACAAGTACAAAAACTTCAACATTACAAGCCAACCCTTCCTAAAATTAGAACGAGCCACATTAGATGACATTGTGTCTACAAAATCAAGCTGGCCAAAAGAGAAAAATCAATAAATTTCTCCAAATACTCAAAAACTATTTGATGGGGTAAAAGTGACAGTGGCCATTCTGCAAACATACAGTTCACGTGATTAAGGAGCAGGACGACAGGCGCGAATGGCTTCCTGTGAGTGGGATGCCTGTCTCCCTCATTAGCAGACTTGACTTCTTTAGGCCACGCTCTATTCTCCTGTAAGTGTAGTATTCCTACTATATGTCTCATGTAAATGTCATATCAGATATGGAGGGTAAGAAAAATGCAGGAGCAAACTCAGATCATGATACTAAATGAAACTGATTTGATCAAAGAGAATTTTTTTCTAATGGCGTTACCAGCTATTCTCTCTGACAAAGTGCTCAGTTCACTACTGAAATACAAAGAATGGGCTGCCTAGCCCTGGGGGGCATAAAACAACAGTTGGCCTTGGTCTGCGTCGAATATGATACATGGTTGAGAGGAAGATCTGTGAGCAGAAGTTCTCAGGGGAAAAGCTGCACCTGTGTTAAGGATCGTTCAAATTAACTTTGTGATTGTGGAGCTGGAATATTATAGACTCAGAGGCAAATCATTGTTTGCTATCTTTTGTCTGCCTTTTAACCATGCACTAGTCACGGCCACTTCTAATATTTTTTCAAATATCAAGTAAAACCTTTGGAATATGTGAACTTAACATAACATTAGCTTCTTCAAACCCCAAAACTAAGCATGTCATCAAATAATAGCTAAAACTCACTTTGCTTTGGTTGGGAATAAATCATCTCTTATTCCCTTTGAGTTGTTCCCTTGGAGGTGATATTTGTGCTTGAGGTTTATATTGAATTGGCAGAAGACTCTAATGCTGCACTTTGGACAACTCTGGGTAGCCTGACATGCTATGACTTCCCTGAAAATTTTCCTACCAGATTCTGACTTAAGGAATAAATGAAAAGCTAAACATGGACAATCAGCATACCTATCAGTTCACACAGTCCGGGGAATAGAGTTGTGTGTATGGGCTCTCTAGACCTTAAAACTGCTTTGGAATTTTTTCTTGATTTGGTCAACAAGTTTTCTTTTGAACTTGAATATTGTAATTTGGGACCAAAAGGGACCATTTTTTTATGAGTCTAGAAAGTTAGAGTGCAGTGGACCTAATAATAAAAGTCAAAACTTGTGATTTTCTAGATTTGAGAGATTTTTAATTCTAGAATTCCCATTTGAAATATCATTTTTTATAGCATTCTTCCTAATCTCATACACTCCCTGGGCGGTTCTCTGAGACAGGTAAACTGTGGGGTGAAGAAGACTTTGTCAGACTCCTGGGCTCCTCATCCTTGGGCTGTGGGAAAGCCTACTTCAGTCACAGCTCCTGTGCAGAAATCCCCAAACTGGGACAGCAGAGGGTCACTAGTCATTTGAATTTGCACTTGAACGAAGGAGTTCACAGGACATGCGGCTTTTAGTTTTAAGCCTGGTTTAAGATTTTCCTGGGATGTGGGACTTTCATTGCCTACGTCAGAAAAGTTCCAGATGAATAGTAATGAGTTGATTAGTCCGGGATAACATGACTCCGGTTCTTGGCTTCAGGAGTGTGGAGTAGGCAATGATCCCAATAGCAATCTCAAACCTCACGAATAGCTTGGCTGGAAAGCTGGTCCAGCAAGGTCACCAGAGGCTTGCTAATTACACCTTTTCACCGATGGAACTAAAATTTGATTTGGAGCCTTGGCAAACTGCTGAGAACCAAAGGTACCCAGAAAAGGCTAAGAAGGTAAAACACATTGTAATAATGGACGAGAACTAGGGAGCAATCAGTGAAGCCCTCTGCTGGTGGGTCACAACACAGCCAAGGGGTGATTTGAATTCGGAAAGCCATCGGTTTCTGGTCCTGAGTCTGGGATGCCTAATGTCTTTCCATATGCTGCTCTGCTAAATGCCACAGATTCCTTCTTTCCATCTTCACGTTTCCATTTCATAATCAGTTCAGTTTTTCAAGTCAAAGAAAATAAAGTCGGCCCATCTTGTAAGACAGGGCTTGGTGGACCATATACACTGGATGTATTGGTGATCTGTGAGAGGGAAAGATTAATCTAGACATGCTGGAGAAAGTAAATTAAAAGTTGACACGATGGCTTCATGCTATATGGGGTGTTGTTTTCTGAGGTAAGGTCTCATTATGTACCTCAGGCTCACCATCCTCCTGCCTCAGCCTTCCAGGTACATATTTGTTGTAAGGAGAGTCCTGCTGCCCGGCTAGCTTAACCCCCGAAATAACTACACAGAAATTGTATTAATTAAATCACTGCCTGGCCCATTAGTCCTAGCGTCTTATTGGCTAACTCTTATATCTTGCTTTAAGCCATATCTAGTTATCTGTGTGTTACCACCAGGTCATGGCTTACTGGGAAAGATTCAGTATGTCTGACTCTGGTGACTCCATAGCGGCTCTCTCTGCCTGCCTCCTTCCTCCCAGAATTCTGTTCTGTCTACTCCAGCCACCCAAGGGCTGCCCTATCAAAAGGCCAAGGCAGCTTCTTTATTCAACCAATGAAAGCAACACAAATAGAGAAGGACCTCCTCCACCACATATTGGAATTATGTTCATATGCTACCTATAATTATTTTCTTTGACTCCACCTAGTGTAGAGGCAAGAAGAAAGGGGTGACTTGTTTGCTTTATGCCTACTATGTGTTAGGTACTTTACATAGTTCACTACATACACCTTTGGCTTCTTAAATACATTGTAGTTTTTCAGCACACACAATGAGGGACCTTCACAGAGGCTCAGTAACTTGACCTTGGTTCTCTGTGAATGGGGTTTTGATTCCAATTAGCCTCATTGCAATGCTAACAATCTAGCAAACATGTGACTCTGGGCACCAAGAGAAGTCTGTGACAATGGTTGGTAATTCCTTTTTTTTTTTTTAAATGGGCATGTTGGTGGATAGTGGACTCTGTGGTCAATCTCCAGACCTCCAGCAGCAAGTTCGTCTCTTGTCATCTCCATCTGTCTCTATATATCACTGGCCTTGGTTCCATTTGTCACATGGTTACTTTCTTTGTATTCTTCAGAATTCTTTTTTTTAATTATATTAAATTTTAATTTCCTTTTTGAAGTTCCCACTCCCTCCCCTCCTCCCATTCTCTCCACACACCTTCCCACACTACCCCATCTAATCCACAGAGAAGGTAAGGCATATTGCCTTGTGGAAGGTCCAAAGCCCTCCCTAATATATCTAGGCTGAGCAAGGTATACATCCAAAGAGATTAGGATCTCAAAAAGCCAGTACATGCAGTAGAGATAAATCCTGGTGCCACTGCCAGTGGCCCCTCAGTCTGCCAGAATTCTTTCATGATAGAATGGTAGTCAGTCTCTTCACAATATCATAGGGAATGTTGGTTCTGAAAATGAGAAGGAAATATTATCCATTGTCACACTCTGAGATGCTGCAAGATTCCTGGCAAGAACACAATGAAGTGTACGGGCATAGAGAAGAGAGCACCCTAGGATGTGCAGGCATGCAGACTTGGGAAAGGGTATGGCATTTAAGCCCATGTGCCCTTCAGTTGGTCATGTAATCCATGGGCTGGTTGCTGGCCTCTTGCAGGCATCCGTATCGACTATGTTTCAGTTAAGGAACATGTCACTGTGTCCTTCACTGTAAGACTTGGCGTTTTCTGTGAGTTAAATTTACATGTCTCCTATCTTTTCTTTTTTCCTCAATATCATGGCCTTGATCAGACTCACGATAGAGGACTCAGTGAACCCCTTCTTCAGAAACCTTTTTTTAATTATTGATTTTTTATTGAGCTTTTCTTTGATTCCCATGTCCGGGTAAAGTATCTCTTTTAGGTGCCTCTCTAGCATCCTGCTCGTCTCTTATTCCATTTATTGCTTCTTCTTTTCACCTACCATAAGGCAGGGTTTTGTCCTGTGCACCACTGTGCCCCATGAGTACCAGGTACAAAGTAGGCATTCAATAACTTACCATGGAATAAGTTAATTCATGCATGTTTAAAACCCACAGCCAAAACCAGTAGTCACTTCTCCCTACCTCAGAAGCATGCCCAACAGGTATAATCATAATCTTGCTTATTGAGTGAGAAGTAGCCATCAGATCTCCATCTGCCCATCTACACTGTTTTATGTAATTCTCGCAGTGGATTGAGGGCATTCTCTTTTCCGCATGAAAAGCTGACTGAGAAGTTAGATCACTTTTCAAAGCCACGGAAAATCAGAACTAAGATCCAAAGCTTCCATCCTTATACACACCTGCTGTGAATCCAGCAAAAATCAGAAAAGGGGAAAATAAAATGTTCTCATTCCCCACTTCCTTGGGAGCAAAGCCGTGAGGTCACACAGGCCTGGAGCAAGAGGGCAGTCTGGATTCAGAGTGGATGCTGAGACAGCTGCTGGACACAGGCCTGGCTCCTTGTGAGCCTCCCTCAGCCTGCATCGAAATCAGGCCCCGGACCTGACTGTTTGTCAACATTTCTTGCTCTGCCCACACAACCTTTCTTGGGAGTCTGGAGTGGAACCAGCGCTGTTTTTCACAATTCTTTCTCCCATTACCCAGGAATGGTGCAGGCTTGTTTCATGTTCTGTTTTTCCAAGGGCTTTTGGGCTCCCCCTTGGCGGGCCTCTTTCCCTTCCCTCAGTAAGGTTGAATTCCCTGATGGTAATCCTAATTATAAGCGTATGGGGCTGCTTTCAGCTACCACCCGACTTGCAAAAGGCAAAAAATAGAAAGCTTTTTTTTTCTTTTCTGGAATACATTTTCTGTCAAAGGGCAGTTTCAGTAGACAGAAAAGTGATTGTCAAACACATTCTTGAGGCATATTTGCATGCTAAGCACAAGTTCGAACCAGGTAGCCATGTCAGGCAATTACTGCATCAGCAGAACAGAGTTTTATGGCTTAATGTGATGGTCACAGGATTTGAATCTCAGAGACTTTTTGGCTTGTTAAACATTAATAGGGAAGTAAAAACTACACAACAATATCCCATGAACTTTGTAACTCTGGCCAGGAGGTTTTTTTTTTTAATTCAAACATTTAAGTAAACAATGTTGATTATTTAACTTACTGTAGCCCCTGCCTCAGATTCTTCTCTGGGAGTAACTTAAGCGAGAGCCACTTACTTTTCCCCACTTCCCAAGAGCTTACTCTAAGTTGGATGTTTAACATGTGGGCCTTTGGGGGGCATTCTAGATATAATGTAATACACCACATGCTGATGTGGTGTAGGCTGAGGGCTTCCACACTGGCTTCTCTGCCCTTTACTGCCCAGGTCTCAACAGTTGCTAACTTCTTCTGCTGCTATTTGGAATCCAGTCTAGCATCAGGTTTGTTGGGTGAATGTTGGATCATTCATCTTTTCCAGAAAGGCACCTTAATAACAATTTTCTTTTATTGTTTCTGACAGGGTCATAGTTTGTTGAAGTTGAAAGAGACCTTTGAAAGTGTGTAGACTGAGAGATTCTCTAAATTTGAAATTTTTAAACAAAATTTTATTTTTCTACAAAGTTTTTAAAATTCTTTGTGTTAATGGTCACAAAGATTTTTAAAAGAAAGGGTGTTTAAGGGCTTCACTTCTCACACAAACTGAACTGTATCCCATCAGTCTAAGGAACAGTATTCCAACGGCAAAATACTAAGCTCCTCGAGGAGATTATTTCCCCTTTTGTTATACATAGATCTGGGCTGGAATCTTTCTGGGATCAAGGTAAGGCATATCACTGTACAGGAAAAACAGATACTGTATTTTATCTTTTGTCTGCTCTTACCCCACACCAAACATGAGTACTTCCCTCACCTCAGGAGGCATGGGCAAGCAAATCAACAGCTCTGCAGAAGTGGGAACAAACCGAGTGTCCACCAGTCTAGTTTAGTCTGACACTGTCTACCTAGACATGGTATAGATCCCATAGGCTGAGGATCCCATTCCCCAGACTGACCCTCTCCCCACTTCAGATAAGAGCCGCAAGTCTTAATCTGTTTTTATGCATCTTTCTGACAAAAATCTGTAATTTGGGGCTCCCACTACCTCCTCCTTTGGTTTGGGTAATTTGCTACAGTGGCTCCTGGAACTCAGGGAAATATACTTACTGCTTTTCTCTAAAGGATATATTTAAAGATACGGACAAACAAAAGGCTAGATAAAGAGATAAAAGGAGAGGCCTGGCAGGCTCTCCAAGCACAGAAGCTCCTGTCTACCTGAGTTGGAGAGAGTCTGCCGCCCAACATGGGGATGTGCTTGCTTCCCATTTCTGGAAGCCTCCATGTGTTTATCTCTCCTAATTCTCAAAAAACAATTGATTAAACCACTGGCCATGGATGATCAACTTCCTAAGGGGTTTTTTGTTTTGTTTTGTTTTGTTTTTTGTTTTTTCTGTTTTCAGAGGTTGGGGAATCCCACTGGCAGCTCCAACTTTCTCATCTTTCTTTGGTGTTTACAATGGCCAGCCCCTCTCCTGAAGAGCACCTGATGTCATTCAGGCATTAATCAACCCAATAGCATCCAAGAAGACATTAGCTGTTTACTTTGAAGAGTATAAAGAATCTTTTGGACATTTATTGAACATTTTTTTTCCTTTTTAATTGATTTTTATTGAGTTCTACATTGTTCTCTGCTCCCCACCCTGCCTCTCCCCTCCCATTCAACCCTCCCCCAAGGTCTCCATGCTCCCAATTTACTCAGGAGATCTTGTCT
>LOEQ01009849.1:0-11619 GCA_001685075.1 Bramus lutescens | reverse complement strand
TCTGTTGAGAGTTCTCTGTTTAGGTCTATACTTCATTTTTTTAAATTGGATTATCTGTTCTTTTGATGACCAATTTCTTGAGTCTTTGTATATTTTGGAGATCAGACCTCTGTCTGATGTGGGGTTAGTGAAGATCTTTTCCCATTTGTAGACTGTCATTTTGTCTTGTTGACCATGTCCTTTGCTTTACAGAAGCTTTGCGGTTTCAGGAGGTCCTATTTATTAAGTGTTTCTTTCAGTGTCTGTGCTACTGGGATTAGATTTAGGAAGTGGTCTCCTGTGCCAATGTGTTCAAGTGTACTTCCCACTTTCGAATAGTATAAAGATTTTAGAATGTATATGCCAGGAAATGAGGACAAAGTCAACACACACACACACACACACACAAACACACACCCTGCAGTATCATGGTGACTACCCCAGACTTAATGCAAGTCAGAGCAAAGATTAGAACCTGACTCTCACTGTCTCTGGCCCAAGGGGTTCTGCAGGTTGAGCAGCTGACATTTTGGACCACATCACATCACTCTTTGCCATGATAGGTCTGTCCCGGACATTGTCATCTATTTAGTAAAATTCTTGATCTCAATCCACTATATGTCTGGAGTTCCCCCAAACCAAGCAGCCAGTTGTTGCCAGGGTGAGAACTGCTACTCTGTTCTAAGTCTCTCCCATCCTCAGCAATAAATAAACTTATTTTCACTTTTGTCACTGATGACCAAATAGAAAAAGCAACAATTTTAATATTAATTACCTTTCAGCTGAAGAAGACTTTTAGGGGGGGGATAGTGAAAAAAATTCATGCAAAGTGAGTGTGTGGAAGTATATCTGGGTGTGCCCTTGAGAGGAATGTTGGGAAATCAGCTTACCTACCAGATGACTAGACGGACACAGCAATAACAAGCCGTCTGTTTTTATTTTATGAGTCAGGCACTTTGTACATGCAACCTCATTTCTTTCTTTCTTTCTTTTTTTTCTGGTTGACAATTATCCTAGGTAGGTACAGGTTGGATATCCACAAACTTATTAAAAATGAGGAACTAAATTGCCCTCAGTATATGTACATGTGGTATATATGAGACATGAGTAAATTTTATGTTTATACTTGGAGGGCCCCATATTCATGATATCTCACTAGGTATAGACAAATGTTCCAAAGCATTAAGAATGATAATAATAAAACGTAAATCCAATCTGGTCCCAACCATTTTAGCCTATTATTTTATTCTCTTTAAAAATATTCTTTTACCTTATCACAGAAGGTAAAAGGATTCATTTTGACATATTCATCCACATATGTCAAAAGACTTTGTTCTTCTGTATCGTCTTCCCTCACTCTCTTCCTTCACTCTCATCCTCTATTTTGTCTCCTTCCGGCCACAGCCCCCCCCCATATTTTATGACTCTCTCTTTTTGTTCCTCTTTCACTCCCTTGAGATTTCTTCCTCTTCTCTTATGGTCCCCTTTCTACCTTCAAGAATCCCCCATATGCATAGAGCTTTAGGCATAGCTTATGGTTATGAGAGAAAATGTTACATTTTCTTTCTAGATCTCGTTGATTTTACTTAACATAATGATCTTTCGTTCTATACTTCTGTTTGCATATGTTGTGATTTTATTTTTCTTTATACTGTAACATAATCCTATAGTATATGTTTTACTTTTTTCTTTATCTATTCATCTGCTGGTGAAAATTCTAAGCTGGACCATTTCTTAGTTACTGTAATAATTCAGCAACAAATATAGAGGCATAAGCATATCTGTGGTATATTGACTTAAAATCCTTTGTAAATGTACCCAGAAGTGATATTGCTGGGTCACATTCTATTTTTAGTTTCTTGTGAAACCACCATACTGATTTTGATACTGTCATCAATTTAAAGTCAACCTGTATTTTGACTCTCAATTTAGTCAGGGAAGGCACTGAGACCCAAAGATATCAAAAACTCCCAGCTAGGAAACAGACAGTAACCAGAGTTGCTTAGCAGTCTCTATGCTGTGGCTTCTCCCGTGTCTGAGTTTCAGAAGACATCATCATACTGGCTCAGGTTGGTCAAGTCTTTGAACTGTGTTTATGAATGAGATTTTTCAGAATATCTGTGAGGTTTAGAGACCCATTAACACCATAATTTTGAGACCTCTAAGGAAGTTTCTAAAGTCTCAAATGTATTCCCCACTTCAGTTCACGAGGCACGTTTCTCTTTCTGGGTATCCATCTCCCATGCCCAGTAATTCAGTTACCCATGTTTCCAATTTTATTCATCACAGTTCTTTTTCACTTTATCCCTCATATCTGTATCCAGCTCACCAAGCTTATGGATCTTGTTCTTTGGGATCTAACCAATGTGCTGTATTTCCTCTGAAATCCTCCTGAGCTAGGCCAGACTTTCTGCAAAACCCTTTACTACTACACTGCTCATACAGTTCCGAGACTCTAACTCATGCATAGTTACTGGCCTTGTCATGAAAGCACACATTTGCTGGATTTTCCCACACACACTCCTAAAGACAAGAACCTTGAGTCTGATCTTGGAGCTGCACTTCCTAGCTAAGCCTTCTTGACTGTGCTATTAAGTCTTCCTGCGATCTGGTTTCCTTACATTGAACAAAAGGGATAAAAGACATTCCCTTTGTTGGTTGTTGCAAGGATCAAACAAGAGGCCAAAATGAAGACCTTTATAAAATGCAAAACTCATCATGGATGTTTCCATCGCAATGACCATTACAACCATAAAAATCCTCACACTCTGTATATGACATAATCACCAAATGCTTCTGGATTTATTGATTGGAGGTCACTGAGGTCAGGTAGTGCCTGCAGGTTCTTTCTCCTGGGTGTGGCTGGCTGCTAAGGAGTCAGAACTTTTACAAGCTAACAGGAACATGAGTGCTTGTAACAGGTAGAATCTACATTGACACACAGAAAATCACCCTGCTGTATAATCCCCTCTTTTTTGAGTTCAGTTGGAATCTGTCTTGCTCCAAGCTAATAGAGCAAGCAGGACAAAGCTGATAGGGTGGATGTTACTCCTTATTAGAAGAGAGGTCACTATTGTTCTATGGATTTTGAGGATGGGAGCTGGCACACTGTGAAAGGGAAGACAGAAAAGAACTGCAGGGACTTCACTGTGTCATCTTGAATGTCACATCTTCCTCAGCCCATCTGAAAGGACCCAGTGACAATATTTGTCTCCCACTCAAGCACCAGAGGTATTTCATCCTAACTAAAAGAGCCCCGGGAGATCCAAGCCTGAGGACCTTGATAAACCACTGTATTTCTTTCCTCAATATAAGGGCCCCAAAGCCATTGCTTATTTCCTGTTGGCTCTTTGCCAATCAGTTCTTCTCTTCAGATCATACTAGGTGTTTCCCCTGTAGCTGGTGAGGAAATGGAGGCAGTACCTGGGATGGTACTGGTTTAGGGGCAGGTCCAGTAAACAGGTGAACAACGGGATCTCAGACTCCCTGTGCAGTCTGCCTTGTTAAGTCCCTATCGTGTGGCCAGTGGAAAGAGATGTTGGCTGGTGGCCATCGGCAATGCCCACTTTGTTGGACTGGTATCTGTACCCATGTGACTGTTCTATAAATACTATTATTCTTAGTTTAATTAGAGTTGGTGAAAGGTCTTGATTCAGTGTTGAGAGGAGTGTGGGAGGCAGATATGAAGTGATGCTCAGAGGCATTTTTTGTTGGTGGAAGTATTTAAGAGCAGATGGTGGGAAACTCCAGAGCTGTTTAAAATGTGTGTCCAGTCAAAGCGCTTCCTAAAGTCCTAGTGCATAGCTATTCAGAGAAGACAAGGGAGAAGGAGAGGTTAGTCAACCCAGGGGTTCACAGAGGTTGAGGGAGTCGGCAAGAGGTCCTTACTCTTGGTTTGTTTGGTCCAGGTTGATAGCAGCTGTGGACAAACTGACAGGAAACAGGTTTAGGAAGAGCACAACACTGACGAGAACAACAGAGAAGGCCGATTGCTCCTGAGAACGCTGGGAACATCAGGAAAATAGAAAGACCTCTCATTAAGGCTACCGCTGACAGCTGCACATGGCCTCCAGTAAGCACAACAGTCAGATGCCGGAACAAGCTGAACTCCCTTCCTCGTGTGTTTTATTCTCGTGTAGCCTGAAGAGAACATAGGTCCTCCAGGCCAAGGGTCTAGACTTGGTGTTGAATGAAGACGTGGGAAGGCAACAGATCCATGAGGATCTTCAGACATCATGAATTTATTTCAGAAAATAAGGAGATGGCAGAGTTGGGTAGCAAGCTTTCTTGTCAGGCTATTTTTGGAGCACCAGTTCCCAAATAATGACAAGGAGACTTTTATTAATTATGAAAGTCTAGCCTTTAGCTTAGGCATGTCTCCAGCTAGCTCTTAAAACTCAGATTAACTTGCTTCTATTAATCTATGTTCTGCCATGTGACTTTTATCTTTCCTCAGTACAGCACTCTGACTTGCTCCAAGTCTGCCAGCACAACCCGTGCTGCCTAGATTCCTCCCTCTCTTCCTCTCTCTCCCCAGAAATTCCACTGGTCCTCTCCTGCCTAGCTATTGGCCGTTCAGCTCTTTATTAAACCAATCATAGTGACACATCTTTACAGTGTACAAAAATAGTTATCCTACATCAGAGCTGTAAGGTCTTCAGGGGTCCAGAAGTTCAGGATTAGCTAACATGTTGTATCTTTAGTGGGATCCCTGGTGATTTCCAAGAGCAGATAGAGCAGATAGAGTGAGGTGAATAATTCGTAATGTCTGTCAAGAATCCTGCTGCATACCATTTGACTTCTTGTTTTGTTTCGAGATAGAGTCTCATGTACCCAGGCCTTGGAACCATTATGTAGTATTAAGAATGACCATGGACTCCAGATCGTCCTGATTCTACATACCTTCCAATATTTGGGATTACACATATCAGTCCCATGCCTAGTTTACACTAGGTTTGATCCTTGCTGAGCTCTATGCATGCTAGGCAAGTGCCCTACACTCTGAGCCATATCCCAGCCATCACTGGCATCTTCACTTTACAAACATATGCAGTGACTGAACAGAGACCAAGATGGACAATGATGGCACACGTGAGAGATGCCAGCAGGCTGGCTCTCATTCTAATCAGTTTCCTACTCTTACTGAGAACTCATCCATTAGTTAACACATTTAACAAACACTGTGAGCATGCACTTACTGATAGGCTTTCTATGTTAGCTCTGCGCCTATAATATGAATGTGGATTTTAGTCTGTATTGTTTTGCATAAGATCCTTGGTTAAGTCCTGAGGCTTTTTTTAATTTAATAGTATTATGTATTAGCAATTGTCTTAGTCACTTTTCAAATTCGAAATCATTGGTTTCACATAGTAGATAAGACACTGGATCTTGACAGCTCACGATCTATTCTTACCTTTAACTCACAGACATAGGATGCTATTTACATTCTCTGCACCTTTGTTTTACCATCTCTAAAATGGGAGTAGTAATATCATTAATCATATAATCTTCTTGCAAGAATTAAATTTAAAAAACCTTTAAAATACTGTTGAGGGCTGTGCTTGTAGCCTAGTATAAAGCACTTACCTAACATATACAGATCTCTGAGTTTGACTCCCAGCATCACCAAAGAACAAATAAAAAAACAAACAGCAAACAGTGTCTAGTATATAATTGGTGCTTCACAAATGTTATGTATTATCACGAATCTGACCATTATGATAACACTATAATTTAGATATGATCAGTGTTCCCATTGTAAGAACAAATCATCTGTATGTGATTTATGCCTCTGAGACTGATTGACTATGTGCTCCTAGGCCTCAATTTCTCAACCATCAAGTGGGATAGCAAGCAAACCTAGTACTTAGCATCATAGCCGTCATTTTCACTATCATCAGCATCGCCTGGGAAAGTGAAGGACATAGGAATCTGAACTCTGAAGGTGGAGAAACCTTGGCTTATTTCTGTACAACGCACAGGTTCTTCTGTCTTGCATCACATGGGCAGCTCTTCACCTTCAGCCACCTGCTTCAACAGCACCTCATTTTCAATACTGTCAAAATGAACCTCCCGATTTCTCTCAGGTCCCCTGGCCATCAGATGGATGTTTCTCTCAGAGAACTGTGCCTAGATAGTGGAGATGCCCTCAGGTCTGGCCAGAGTCTTTGCCATGTCTTAAATCCCTCACACGCCATTGTTCCATTTCTAGGTGACATGCCATTACCTCTTCCTGGGCAGTTGTAACATGCTTCTAAGAGGCTCCCCCTGCTTACTCTTCTACAGCTGTGCCAAAGAGATTTATGTAAAATATGCTTCTCATTTCACACCTTTTCTTTCTTGATCCTCCTACCTTGAACTCACACTTGGAGCCATCTAGAGTGGTTACAAGAAGAGCACACTCTCGAACATGGCCTATGACAGAGACAGCCATGGTGAACACTGTCACGTCCCTCTGTAGTCTCTGAGGCTCACCTGTCTTTCATGTGTTGTGCTCTCTGCACCCCTGGATTTTCTCTTGTGTTTTGTGTGTTTGATCATTTGTTTATATGAGATAAGGTTACTTGGCAGTCCAGCTTGATCTGGAACTTACTTTGTATCCCAAACTAGCCTTGTGTCAATCCTCCTGTCTCAGCCTCCCAGTATTGGGATTACAGGCATGCACCCCCACACTGCTGCATGCACCTGACCGGTAAGGATGGTTCTGTCCGGCTGAGCCTCACTCAATTAACTTTTATTATTCAAACTTCAGCTCCCAGTAAAGCAGTCAGGGATTTAATTTAGCAACAGTATTTGGAGATAAGAAATGACACATTATATCCTTTAATATCAGGGAGGCTGGAAATTTCATTTTCATTCTTTTTTACTTGATGGTCATGGTTTCTCTATGGCAAAGCTCACTTTCCCAACTCAGCAGGTCCTTTCCTCCATAATGTGCTTTGGGGACAGTACTGGGACTAAGTCCGTTCCAGGGGCCCACTGCCCAGATTCTCACAGGTCCTGCACTTTATCGATAACTAAGGAGAAATGTAATCAGGAAAAGCACACTGCATCTCCCTTCCAGAAGGGCATTGCTTCCTCCCGAAGCGGAGTGTATTGATCCTGCACTTCCAAGCCCTTTCCTTGGCCCCAGCATCCGGGAAACTGATGTCATTGTTTCTTAGTAACCCTCTCACTTATTTCAACAAAAAAAAATCTACCAATCAATCCTTAACCTTTCTATGTTTCTAAATTTTTATTATTCTGAGAAATTCATCCATTAGTACTGTATTTACATCATTTCTACTCTCTACCTCCACCTTCCAACTCTTTCTTCACCCCAATTCCCTTTCAAATCCAGGACTCTTCTTTTATAATTATGCACACACACACATACACAAACAAAAAAAAATTCCACCAAGTCCATTCAGTATTGCTTGTATGTACATGTGCTTAGGGCTGACAACTTGGGACTGGATAGCCTGTCTCGCTGATTCACCCTTCCCCACCTTTCCTAAAGCCCATAGGTATTCATCTAAGACAGTGGTTTTCAACCTGTGTGTCACAACTCCTTTGGGAGTCAAATGACCCTTTCATAAGAGTCACCTAAAACCATCGGAAAACACAGGTATTTACATTAAGTAGCATACTACGGTAGCAAAATGACAGTTATGATGTAGCAGCAAAAATAATTTTGTTGTTGGGGTCACCACAGCAGGAGGAACTGTATTAAAAGGCTGCAACATGAGGAAGGTTGAGAACAACTCATCCAAGGATAGGGCCTTGGGAAATTTCCCGCATCCAGATTGGCATGTTTACTGGTGCGGTTATTATGTGGGGCTTGCTTAGGCAAACATTGCTGAAATTTTACGGGTGCAGCATCCCTGTCATGTCTAGAAGACAATCCATAGCATCAGTTGTCTTAGTCCTCTGGTTTTCCTCCTATTGGAAAGAACCTTAGGTGTTATTAAGCAGCAGTAGGTTGCCCCCAATGTTAAAATGCCACTGTGGTACCTTCTGAAATATCTTCCTGGGCTGGCCATTGTGACTCATGGGCCTTACATCTGCGGAGGACTACTGATTGCTTTCTCCCTTGGCAGCTTGCGTAGCTCCTTCTGATGCTGTTGGAGCTAGTCCTCAAAGAGGAGATTTCCAGGTCAATCTCAGCTTGATTTCTCCAAATCTTGTGTTTCCAATTCAGCAATAGGTCTTACCCTCATTTTCTGGGAAGTAACCAAAGGTAATATAAATAATCTATTTTATTTGGGGAGTCCCTTGGGACCCTGACCCCACTAACAACAACTTGAAGGGAATTTTCCTATTCCTGGCACTGGGGTTTTGTTAGATAATCTATGGCTGTTTGGAGGAATATAATCACCCAGTGTGGCATAACTCTATTTGGTCAACACCCCCCCATGCTGTATAAGCTTATATACTTGGTGTTGTCTTTCTTTCCTTTCCACTTTGTTTTACATTTCTTCCCCTACCCCAGCAAAGTCCTTCCAGTTTCCTTTCATAGCATTCGTATCCTACTAACCATCTCTCTAAAGCTCCTCCTCCCAATCCCCATAGGACCTATCTTTCCTGGCTTCTGTGGCTACTATAGCTTATATACTCAAATCTGAAGCACCAGAGCTACGATCCACAGATAGGAGAGACCATATGACATTTGGCTTTCTCAGTCTAGGTTACCTCCCTCAGTATATTTTCTAGTTCTACCTGTGAATTTCATGATGTCACTTATCTTCACAGATGACAGAGGTTTGCATCCAATGGCCAAGTACTATTCTTGCCCCCAGCAGATGTAAGACAGATCTCACACCAGACTCTGACCTAGAATTGCTCTAGGCATTGATTTTAAAATCTGATGTGTTATGCTCTGAATGTGAACAGTCCCCACACAGCTCATATGTTAAGTGCCCACTCCCAGCTGCTTGAGAGGCTCTAGAAACTTTGGAAAATGAGGCTTAGCTTTAGGAATTAGGTCTCTCAGGGTGAATGCTTAGGGTATCTTGTCTTTGGTCCTGTCATGTTTTGCAGTCTGCTTCCTGTCAGCCATGTAGTGAACAGCTGTCTTCTCCAACATAGTACCATCATGTCATGTTCTGCCTAAGCATAGGAGGCCAAGAAACCATGGAATGAGCTCTGGAATCATGAGTCAAAAGAAATTCTTCCATTCTCAGGCTGTTGCAGTCAGGTATTTCATCATAACAATGAAAAAAGTCACGTTTGCAAGAGGAAAAGACTTATGGGTTTTAAAATGAAATCCTTCTGAAAGTATTTACATACAATACATAAATACTTAGGCTTATATATAAATCTTCTAGAAGCATATACAATGTGTCACAAAAGTCACTTTTTAGAGGACAAGCTGTAAAAGTAAAAGTATTCAAGAGTGCTCTTTGTATCTTTTGATTTCTGTAGTACAGGCATGCAATATTTTTCAACTAGAAATTGATTGATTTAAAAATGTAAATAAGTTATTACTTTCTATTATACATTTTCCATTAGCAAGATACAACTAAAGCAGAAAATTAAAATATTTTAATAGGCTCCAATTTAAGTATTACCTACTAAGTGTACTCAAATTGGTGCCCATGTGTTATTGCATTCATCCTTTACAATGACCCTGCAAGGTGGATGTCATTCCATCTATTTTACAGATCATAAAACTGAAACCAATAAGATTGCCAGCCTGGCTCCAAATTTCATGTATATAAGCAGCAGAATTAAGGTTAAGATCTGGATCTGCTTAACTTAAAAGTGTATGGCTTTTCAAAACCATTAAAGCTTCCTGCCAGCATGGAAAGAGAATAGAGGCAATGTAGCTCGATGGACATCACCATTGTTTGCAGTGTGGTCTATGACGTCATTCCAGAAACAGAAATAAAGACCATGGAAACATTTTTTCTATGCAAAACATGGGATTAGCTTTCCCTTTTGTCAACTCACCAACACATAGGATCTCCTCATTCTCTGGGATTCCCAAGGCATATGGATTATATCCATTCCTGTTCTTCTCTTTGTGATTCTTCATGATTAATTTTTTTCTACAGCACTAACCACCATTTCATCCATTATTTGTTGGTGGCCTTTATCTCTGGTTAAGATAGAAACTGCATAGAAACTGATTCTCCATTTTCTTCGGTCTTGATCTTCAAGAGCCCTTGCCTGAAAATACACTTCCCCTAACTCTTCTAATCAGCAAGTGAGGAAGGAAGGGGCTATACCTTGCTTGACATTTGAGTGTGAGCAAGCCTTGCTGGTTAACTGCAAGCCCTGAGACATGGGGGGGTGGTGTGTCTCAGAAGCAGCTTAACATTGATGTTAGAACTCTGTTCTGTCCATTAAATATTTCCACTGACGACTGAAAAGGAGAGTCAGTCCAGGCTTTGTTGAGGAAACTCTGGCGCAAACTCATAAAGGTTAAGCTTGGTGCTAAAACCACTGACATTTGAACAGTCTCAACAAGAAAGCAAAGTAGCTGTGAGAAACATTCATTGGTGATTTAATGTTGGAAATGCGAGTATCCATCATAATGACTCTTAAAGAACTATGTAGATTTGCTGGGATACGTGTGTGTCTGTGTGGGGGAAATACTGCTCATTAAGATAACAATATAGATCCGCTAGGTCCTTCCATCTGAAGATCAGTGGAGCATGGTGAATGGAGGGTCAAGTTTAATACTACAAATACATCCTACACAGCATTCTTTTCTGGATAAACTCTGCTTGCACTATAGTAAAGTTAGAATTGCTTGCTTCCATGTTTGGACTATATGAGTCCATCTACTCTATTGTACCTTCTTAGTACCCTTGAAGTTTTTAGTCTTGCTCCTTTCTCATCTATCTTCCACTCAAAGGTAGACTTGCACTCAAAAACAAATATGTTTGCCAGTTTTACTTTTTGACACCTGTCAGTGACTCCCCGTGGTCCTTTGGGTAAAGTATGAACTCCTTCTGTGGCTTCTTCTCCAAGAGGAAAAAAACTATTCGAGCATGAGATGATGGTACTGAATGGGCTGAAGGTAAGATGTGGGGATTCACTGCAAAACCTTATATTTGCCAAGTATTTTTTGTTACAATGATGCCAGAAAAAAAGAAGCCTATTACTATGTGCTCGCTAAATTTTGATGTTGAGTCCCCATAAGAAAGTTTGGAAAAAGGCATTACAATGAGGGGAAGCGGCATATGCCACACCTGCACTGACCCTTGATAGTACACCAATCTTTTAAGCACACAATCCCCTGTACACTTGGTTGTGTCAACCTGCACAAGTAATGTCTTCTCAAATTTGTCAACACAGTTATCAGCTTCTGTACTCCTAACATGTCAAAACTGGATTTTAATGTATGTAACAAAGACTGGAAGACATAATAATGTTGGCTTGGAACCACCATGGTTCCGGGTATCTGGAGTCTGATATGAGAACTCCAGAAGACAAATGTGGGGAAAGGTCAGGCGATGTGCAGGCTAGCTGACTGGATGAGCAAGTATACCAGATGGAAAGAAGAATTTCTGGCCCATGAAATAAGAATAGGGTCAGGAGGAAGACTTTCGGAACTTTTAGGAGCCTCTAAAGAACAGCAGTGACATGGGGGCTGGAGAGATGGCTCAGTGGTTAACAGCATTGCCTGCTCTTCCAAAGGTCCTGAGTTCAATT
>LOEQ01009847.1:24153-34601 GCA_001685075.1 Bramus lutescens | reverse complement strand
AATATTAGGTATACTGAGTTGGGCAATATGTGAAATACACATGCAGTAAACGGTCACCAAATCTCTGGTTTTTACTGCATAAGACTCTTATCAATTTCTAAAGAAGAAAATATGCAATGAGAATATGTAGTTCAGTCTAGTCAATCCTCTAACTCTAATATAAGAATAAGATGAAAAACACATAGAATTTTAAAAGTTGTTTTGGTATTATGCATCTGTTAATATATAGGATATTCGATGCTGTAAAATTTTCAAAATAATAATTTTTATTATAAATAAACATTGCATTTGATAAAAGAAAACATTATTTCATTTGAAACACTCAAGTGTACCTAGAAAATAGCACATATGACATAGAATTAAAGACATTGAGTCAATTATATTATCAGTGGTTTGATACTCTAGCAATGACGCTGTCCCAGCATGATCCCGATTGCCTAGGTTCCACTCAGTGAGTCATAGGTGTGAGTTCAGGTAGGAAGAGTTAAGCAGAAAGATCCAGATATCTACTTCTACTGGCAAGGATAAAAACAACAGACACACTAGCTCAAAGAAAATAATAGTTCAACATGCTAACTGATTTCTTCTTTCTCTATTTTTATTCCATAAAATCCATACATTTAGGGCATATTTATAATCCATAGTTCTTTTCCTGTCAACCATCTCCAGAAAGCCCCTAACTGACAAATCCAAAGTGTGCTTGTTCAGTCTTCTATTCATCTTTCAAAATAGTAGTAACAAACTGAAATTAACTGTCCCAATTTTCTTAAAGAATTCTCTATTATTCTCATAAAATTTAATCTGCATCATTTAAATATGAAGTGGTAATTAATATTCATCCAAACAGCTGAAATATTAAGCCCTGATGTAGTGTATGGTTATTTGAACATTCTTCATTATTGAAAATTTCTGTTGTATTAGAAATTAAGTTACAAGTTATTGCAGTAAGTGCATATCAGAAGAAAATGTGCTTGCTTTTCTTTGAGCTTGTTAGAAGTTTTTGAGCATAATTGGTACAAAGGGGAATATTTCTATTACTGTTCCAAATGCCAAGTCTCTTTAATTGTTTTTACTTCTTTCCTCATGTCTTAGCCAGAATTAATCTATGGTTCTTGGATGAAGAATCTCAAGGCAATTATTAGTTTTGGTTATTGAATCTCGGGTCACTGCATTATAATTGCAACCTTACGTGAATTTTAGGTTGAAGATGAAGGAAAGAGAAGAATTAAATGGAAAAATGAGATTCAATAAATCATAAATATTTCTTCAAGTGTATAGAAATCTATTTGAAGAGATAAAGCAATTGTTTCAAGTCTATAATACATTTATTTCAAGTTTATAAAATAACGTAGACATGATACACAAAGTATAGAATATTTTTAAATGTTGCTTTCTCTAGAAGATTCAGTTTAATTTAGTAACTATTTCTGGTATAGGAAACATATAATGAAGATCATTGTGGTATTTAGACTGGCTTAAACAGAATGAGTAATCAGGACTGAGGAAAACAGATAAAGACAGAGAAACAGACAGAGACAGAGAGAAAAAGAGCAGAACTTCTTGTAGACTTTATCCAAATCATAAGGAAGCTAAAGATGGTGAATATTCTGAATCTTTCTTAACATAAAACTAACACTGATTTCCTAAATACATCCCTAGATTTTTAGTCTTGTTTGATTTTTGCAACTTGACGCCCAAATCAAATAATTATATGTGTTCCACATGGCAAGGGAGGACCAATATTTACTATATAAATCTAAAGAATTTAATTCAACAACTTATATAAAAAGAATTGATGTATGTTTAAAAGTGGTTTATTCTTTGAATACAAGGTTGTTTCTAATAAAAATAATGAAATATTTGTTGAAATTTTAACAGAAATGGATATTGGATTTTATTAACTTATTTTAAAATTCAAGTGATATAATCATGTGCTATTTTTTTTCTTAAATTGGCTGAAATATACATGGACCCCTTTGAATGTAGAGTATTTCCTCAAAACTTGCATATTTGAAAATAATTCATAGTTTGTTTCTTTGGTAGTCCATATATATGCATCAACTAGTTCCTATCCAAATGAAAATGAATAGACAATGGTTTAACGTGATTGAAGTTTAACCAAAAATATCAGATTCAGTCCAAAATTAATTAGGCCTCCCATAAAAGTTATATTTTTACAGTCTTTGTTTCTCTGGTTATCATATTGACTATCATGGTATTTTCAAAACTGGAAGCAAGCATTCTGTCTCTCTAAAAGATATAGATATATTATAGTGGAGATATTCTGATTCATAGAAATTCAAATTATCATTTATCTTTTCCTCAATATTTGCCTTCTCATTATACTAAAAAAATGACTATTTAAGAGTTCTTGATGAAACATTCAATTGCCATGATAAAGTTCAAAAATATTTAACAAGTTTTTACCCTATGTACATTGTTATGGATAATTGCTAGCATATACTTAAAATACGTAGTAGCTTCATATAATAGGACTATGTTCATCAAGATACACAATATGGTGATACATTAAGAAGATCATAGAAGTCTAATGTCCAAAATAGTTATATAATAAGAATTCAATGAATAGTAATATAAATGATAAAAAAGAATTTAGAAAGCCAGATATATGTCATTAAAATTTTACATAAAATTATAGGTTAATCAAATGCAATATAGACAATGTTTTTAAATATAAGACTTATACAAATATTAAAATTTTGTGAATATAAAAATAAAATTTAAAAACACAGGCAATCAGTTTAAAATTATACACAACAGTAAAATTAATAGCAAAAATGGAAGTCATATTTTATGAATGAGTGAAAATTAAAATGTAAAATCAAGGAATAAAATTTTACATACTTTGTATCTAAATAGAAAATATCTGTGAGATCAAACATTTATCATAAATCACAACATAGATTAAATGAAAATTTTTACCTAATAGTTAAGAGAGAATTAATTAATTAATATCAGATGTATTTAAACATCCATACAATTGATGAGCTTTATTCAAAATATATAATCTCAGAAGCTTCATATCATATTAATGAATACAATTTAACTATCCGGGATGAAGTCTGTAACAAAATTTGCTGAAGAATTCACAAATACAATACTTACAGATGAATTTCTAGGTAGAATGGAATAAAATAGCCCCAAGGCTACCTAATAAGCGCTGTGGGAACTCCTTCAGCCACTAGCTTTTAAGATACTGGCCCACTTTGAGTGTGGTCTTAAGTACTATAAATGCAGATGGAAGATGTATGTGGTTTTCTTGGCTGCTAGATTTGGTTCTAGCTCTCAGCACAGGGAGAAGACTGTGGATCAATACTCTTTGTGTGAGTTTATTCTCATAAAATCAACCTTTGTTATGCTCAATTCTGGACTATTGTGGAACTATTTTGTACAAAAACACATTCACAATCAGTGAAAACTGAAAAAAAAGAAAAAAACTACAGTTATAAAGAAGCTCCAACTGACTCTCATTTTTGTAGACCTAGAATCCTTTTTTTTAAAGATTTTTGAGGCTTATGTGGATATGCATTGCCCAATGTTGGGTATCATTTTGTAAACAGAGACTTCTCGTTTGTATCTCAGTTACACAGACCTGAAAAATCACACAGAAACTTTATTAATTACCACACTTCCTGGCCATTGGTTCATGCATATTTCTAGTTAGCTCTTATGTCTTACATTAACCCATTTCTATTATTCTGTATTTTACCATGAGTCTTGTGGTTTGCTACCTCTTGCTTCATGGGCAGCTACATGGCATCTCCTTGACTCCACCTACTTTCTCTCCATATCTCTTTTTGGATTTCCTATCTGGCTTAACTCTGCTAAGCCATTGGCCAAAACAGCTTCATTCATTAACCAATGTTAATAAAATATATCCACAGCATATAGAGGGGGAATCCCACATCAATTAAGGTATTAACTTTTTTAAAAAAGAAGTTCCATTTAAATAAAATTAACTGTATTTCTGGGAAGTTCACCTAGAAAAACCAATCCACCATATTCATCTTATAGTTAGCAATTCAGAAGAAAAAGAAATATTACTATCAGGATGTATAACAGTTATTTTTTATAACTGTGTTTAATGATGGCAGTGCAGGGGATAATCAGGCATTTAGGGCAGATGGGGCTACTTGATGGGTGGGGGAAGGCAAGCACTGAAAAGACAATTAGATGTACTTTTACGATCTATAGGATGCTGAATGGCAAAAGAGGAGAAAAGAAAGAACCCATCTTTGAACTTTGCTATCACCACAGCTAGGAGTTACAGAACTCAGGCAATAGACTTGACTTCGCCCTACTCAAGTCGGCTAATAAGATCTAAGGACCACTCTCTGTGACACAATTGTGTAGCCCCTTGAAGAAAAGAAAACTGATCTCAACTCCCAGTACACAGAGAATGTGGGCAAATTTAGTAAGGAGTTTGTTTCAAAAACTGCTGTACTGGGTACTTTACTGTTATTGTAATAAAACTTCACTAATAATGCAAGTTTTGAAAGACAAAGTTAATTTAGACATACTCTTCGAGTCAGAAAAAAACAAAGTCCTTTATAATGAGGACCTATGACAGTGGTTGCAGAAACATTAAACTGAGAACCCATTTCTTAAACATCAAGCCCACAGCAGGAATAAGGAACAGGAAGTGGTGGAAAATCTAATCTTAAAGATCACCATAGTGAGAATCTTCTGCCCACAAGGCTGTATGTACTACCCAGCTTCCCCATGCAGTGCCACCAACAGTGGATCAAGTTTTCAAATGCCTCAGACTATGGCACATATTTCTCTTTGCAACAACAACATTTCACCCCCTCCTCAATGAGGCTTCTAGGTGTATCTTAACGAAAAATACTTAGCCTGGTCTTCAAAAGTCCCTGTAGTCTTTCAGAATCTCAATCCATTTTTCATTCCAACGTTTACAGTCTGTTCTGAGAATAAAAGCAATCTTGTGATTGTAATCTCCCATAAAATAAAAAAGCATATAATGTAATTAAAACATAGAATGGTGCAGAATATTCTATTCCAAAAGACCAGCATGGAAACATACTGAAGAAGTATTGGACCAAAGCAAAACAGAAGTTTAAAAAGTCAAAGAGTAAATATTCTATCCCTATGCCCAATGTCACAGTGCTTAGATGGTTCCACCACTCCAGGATTTTTTCTATGTGCCTCATAAACCTCTCTCTTGGTATGTTTATACTTTCCATATATAGCTAATATTGGCAAATGTTCTGGTGTGGGAGAATTTTCTGGATTCTGTGAATCATGTATTTTAATAAAACGCTGATTGACCAGGCAGGAAGTATAGGTGGGTCAACCAGACAGGAAGTAGAGGCAGGGCAATGAGAACAAGTGAATGCTGGAAAGGAGGAAGCCCATTCCTCCCAGTCCAGCCCAGACCACTGAAGAGGCAACATATGACCTACCCAGCTGAGAAAGGTACTGAGCCACGTGGCTAACAAAGATAAGAATAATGGGTTAATATAAGATACAAGAGCTAATAAGAAGACTGAGATAATGGGCCAATTGGTTTTATATCTTATAGAGATCTCTGTGTGATTTTCTTTGGGGTTTGCCTGCTGTGGGTTATTGGGCAGGACAGAAACCCCAACAAGCAGGCCCTCATTGCTACAATATTCCACAGCTCTGGCATCTCCAATGTAGGGTCTCTACTACAACACAGGCTCCACCTTCATTATTTAAGCAATGACCTCTCATAGTCTCTTTCAATTTTAGGGCCCCCATGCATGGCACGGATGCCACCAACACATACTGCCTGGCTTCAGTGGCTCTCTGAAACATCAGAAGAAAAATTCATAGTTCCTTCATTCTTGCATCATCCTCAGTCTAAATCTAGCACATTCCACTGTCAAAATGGGAAAGACAATGTCTCACTGAGATTGTGTTATAAGGAAACACCATAACTCTTGTAAAAGAAATCATGCAATGGTGATTGCAATTTTCCTCCCATACTCACTATGGCAGGAACCATGATGGCAGGCAGGTAGAAACAATGGTGGAGACGTAACTGAGAGCTACATTCTGATCTGAAGACAGGAGGCAAAGAGATAGTGATGGGGTTGGTTGTGAGCTTTTGAAACCTCAAAACCCACTCCTGGAGATACACCTCCTCTAACAAAAACACACATTCTCCAACCAGGCCACACATCCTACTCATTGTCAACCAGTTCATCATTTATATTTCATTTGTTGTTCTGTCTCACTGTAGACCAATGTCATTAATAACAATCAAGGCACATATTCAGCATTAAAATGCCTTCAATTACCATTATCGAAGAAATTAGTCCATTACTTTTTAATTTAGCCTCAGGAAAGGTCCTCCAACAAGAGGAAATGGGAGACACAGGAGAGAAGTGGAGAATTCAAACTCTTTCTCAAAGGGCTCCATAAACAAGTTCCCACTTTAATTCTCTGTTGTAGCATTGAAATATTTTCCTGTCCCCTCTGAGTTTCCTTACTCTTTGCACAGTTCCATGAGAATATTTGAAAGGAGGCCACCTATTATTGTGTGTTGACCTGGATTGCTTTGTTTTCTTCTGGTACAGCCTCTTTCCTTTGCAGTTGTAATTATAGAGCCTCTGATATGTGTGCTACAGCAACATATCTATATGTGGAAGTTTGATCAGTGTGCACCTCCTCTGTCTTCACATTTCCTATATACACATACTTCTTTCTGGGAAGGAGAATGATTTATCTCAAATTACATAGTGCCTGTTGAATGTAGAGTTCTAGGTGATTGAAAGATGAATTATATCCCATCTGACGGGCCTCTGAATTCAGTCATATCTACTAATAAATATAATGCCTAACATGGTGAAAAAGAATTTAGCATGCACTTCCACATTTGGAAAGCATATGTTTTGGAAATGGGGATTTTATGAAACAATCAATGAGCTGACGTTAATTGTCTTGTATGTAACCATTGGCCTGTGTGTTCCTAAGAAATTAGAGTAGAGTATTCTAATACAACACAAAAATAGTCCAGCTTCACCAGGGACTCTCTCTATTCCCTAAGGTAACTTTAACCATGATGGTTTTGATAGTAGTGGCAATAACAATGCTTACCAGAATGCCGTTATTATCAAGTTGACCAAGATCTTTCTTAAGATGATACTCCCAACAGACGTGTTCATCTCTTTGCATTGATTTCTGATGCCAGTTGCTGCTCTTTAGTAAGAAGTGCTGACCATTGTTTCCAGCACATAAAAATCATCCCCACTCTAACTAGGAGCCAAATCACAACTGAGACACTTCAACATTGTTGGAAAAAAATGAAATAAAATAATTGTTAGAGTAAAAGTCTGGCAATTTCTCTTAAAATTAGAAATGACCTCTCAAAATAGGCAGTATAGCTACTATTACACACTAGGTCCATAGACATAAAAGGTATTTTGATAAATAAATGCATAGGTAAATTATGACAACTATAGTAGCTATTGAAAAATATTCTCAATGATGCTAGTTTCCATTTCTAGGAGATGATTTTCATGAATTATTTGTTCATCTATAAAAATATATACTGAAAATAAAAACTCCTGGAGAAAGTTGTGTCTGTAGAGACATTGGTTGATTAGAATTTCAGTATTATGGAGAGATTGGACTACTTATAGCTTACTGGAACAGCCATTCCGTGACCATCTCTGTGTTGGAGTTAACATCTTGTAACTTAAATGCAAAAACCCATTAAATTTTATTAATTTGTCAGGCTGCTATCTTCCACCAATCCAAAAGCTAAGAATGTCATTAGATTGCATCTGGAACCTACAGAGAAGCTTCCCTCTTTTAAATATACCTGCCTCTCTCAAGTACCCACAAATGGAATTTAAACTTGCCTTATTACATACATGACTTTCTTTGTTCTATAAAATGATATAAACTTCATAATACCGCTTTCATGTTGGAATGTGGGATTTGGAGAAACATTAATCCATACTCCCAGACCTTTGCCACACAAAAAGATTCCATAAAAAATGTTGATTATTCACTTTAAGATATCAGTTGTGACCCTGTGGTGATGTCACACACCTTTAATCCCAGCACTCAGGAAGCAGAGGAAGGCAGATCTCTGTGGGTTGGAGACAAACCTGGTCAATAAGAGCTAGAACGTAGACAGCTCCAAAGTTACAGAGAAACCCTGTCTCAAAAAACTAAAAAGAGAAAAGATATGTAGTTTCTATATTGACATTATACACATTTAAAGGAAAAATACCATGGTGAAACATGATTCTTATGATAATCTGAAACTATGGTCTTGAAGCATAGTCATTTGTCTCTAAAAATAATTCATGGTCTCTTTTAAATATTTGTATATTCATTGCGTTTATGCATCCTGAAGACATTTTATAAAAATATTATTAAATGTATACTAAATCATTTTGTTCCATTAGCCAGTTTGAAGTTTCATATTTTCTTTATGATACAGCTACTTATGAGAATGGAATGTTGAAGTCATCCACTCTTACTTTCTTTATCTCTCTGTGCATAGCGTTAGCCATCTTCAATGAAAATTTCTTGGTAGTTATGAATTGCTTTAAATTGACATGTCATTGTTTCTTTATCAATTAAAACATAACTTTCTAGACATAATAATCTTCATTGACAGCTGTTTGTGTTCAGGGCTTCCAATGTATAATTTTATAGTTTTCTGTCTTCTAAGTTTTTCTTGAAGCCATCTGATATTACTTTTCTGAGTTTGTCTTCGTGAATCAGCATTTTTATAATTTAGCTTTCAATGTTGCTTTGTTTGCTTGGTGGTTGGGGCATTTTGAATCTAATGTGTCATGCAAAGGTTCTGCAGTGATTTGTATTTGGATTTCAAAATGCCTCTTTGCTATGCATTTCTTCCTATAGATTTGACAAACTTCTAGCTACAATGTTACTGAACAGAGATTTATGTTTTCATATTTAATTCTATTTCTTCTTCTAACTCTAAAATTCAAGCCCATGTTTCCTTTCTGATTTTCTACGATGCTTATTTATACCCTGAATTGATTCCCTCACTTCATTAACTTGCTTATCTGTTTCCTCTTTAAACCCACTGAATGGTTTTAGAAGTAGAGACAAATTAATTGTTAATATAGCATTTCAGTCACTTAAGTGTCACTGGATTCATGAATTTGAGAATTGCAATATCATAGATGCATCAAGAAAGCATCGATTTTCACATTTCTTTTTTTTCCTTCCTGCATTTGTGTCTCTGTTTGTTTCTGTATCAATTTTAGGTTTATTTGGAAATCTTAGGAAATATCTTATTGTTGAAGGCTTAATTCCCAGCACCATTCAGGGAGTAGAAAATAAATTAATATAAGTACACTAAAATGTTCAAGTATAAAATTATATTAAAAATTATTATGTCCTTAACAGCAATGATTGTAGGATATAAAATTGAAGAATATTGTAGATTGAGATGTGTGGTGTAGAAGTAAAATGAGTAACTGAACAAAAGACAGGGAAGAAGAGGGATAAGAAATAATGAAAGATAAAAGGTTAAAAAAGAAAATAAAGAGTAAAGAAGAATATTGTAAAAATGCAAAGAAAAGAGATTATAAAACTGACACCTTAAAAATAAAAAAAATCATCTAAAACTGACACCATAATAAAGAAAATTACAGATTATGTGGCCACTGGCAGTGGAACTAGTGTACCACTGGCTTTTTAGAGCCCATTTCCTATGGAGGGGTACTTTGCTCAGTCTACATACAAGGGGGATGGCCTTGGTCCTGCCTTAAAAATATGACAACTTTGTTGAATTCACATGGGAGGCCTTAGCCTCTCTGAGGTAGTGAATGGCGGTTGTGGTGGGGTGGGGGGAAGGTGGAGGGAGTGGGAGAAGTAGAGGGAGAGGGACCTGGGATTGGTATATAAAATTCAAAAAAAAGGTTGTTTTTTTAAAAAAAAAGAGAAGAGAAAATGTATAAACATCAGATAATGAAGAAAAAGTAATAGAAACCTAAACATAAAAGATTCATAAAAAACTGATAATACTACTAAAAATTCAATAAAAAGAAAAACATAAACACAAAGGAAAAACCAAACATCAGAGTAATTTTCTCTTTAGTGCCTACCATATTAAGTTGAGAGACAGCTGAATTTGTTTTTTCAATTTATTATTTATTTATTTATTAAAAATTTCCACCTACTCTGCTCCTCCCATTTCCCTCCCACTCCCCCACTCCCCCTCCCTCTCCAGTCCTAAGAGAAGCCAGGGTTTCCTGCCCTGTGGGAAGTCCAAGATCCTCCCCCTTCCATCCAGGTCTTGGAAGGTGAGCATCCAAACAGACTAGGCTCCCACAAAGCCAGTCCATGCAATAGAATCAAAACTCTGCCATTGTCCTTGGCTTCTCAGTCTGCTCTCTTTGTCAGCCACATTCAGAGAGTCCAGTTTGATCACATGCTCCATCAGTACCAGT
>LOEQ01009847.1:10208-22718 GCA_001685075.1 Bramus lutescens | reverse complement strand
ATATACCTTCTTCTCAGCATCTCATGGAACCTTCTCAAAAATTGATCACACAATCGGTAGCAAAGCAAACATCCATAGATACCAAGAAATTGCAGGAACCACTTGTGTACTATCAGATCACCATGTAATAAAGTTAGAATTCAACAACAGTTCTACCCCCAGAAAGCCAACAAACTCATGGAAACTGAACAGTCAACTGCTGAACCACCCCCAGGTCAAGGAAGAAATAAGGAAAGAAATTAACATCTTCCTTGAATTTAATGAAGATAAAGACACAACATACTCAAACCTATGGGACACTATGAAAGCAGTGCTAAGATGAAAGTTCATAGCACTAAGTGCCCACATAAAGAAAGCAGAGAAATCACACATTGCAGACTTAACAGCACACCTGAAAGCTCTACAAAAAAAAAAAGGAAGCAGACTCACCCAGGAGCAGTAGAAGACTGGAAATAATCAAACTAAGGGCTGAAATCAACAAAATAGAAACACAGAAGACAATCCAAAAATCAATGAAACAAAAAGCTGGTTTTTGGAGAAAAATCAACAAAATTGACAAACCCATATCCAAACTAATCAAACAGCAGAAAGAGAACACGCATATTAATAAGATCAGAAATGAAAAGGCGGACATAACCACAGACACAGAGGAAATTCTGAATTTGAATTCTCTTGTTTTCATACCACTGAAGCTGGAGCCAAACTCACTACAATCAATCACCAGATGTTCAGAAGAGCAGTTCTGTGTAGCAAACAACCTTCTTTGTACTGTGTACCTCATTGCAACACATTGTTTTGCAATTTGCAGGCAAAGTGGTTGGTTTTTTGTTATAAAATTCCACATTTTGTGTGCTCTGGGCTAATATTCTAGGCAGAGAGTTCTCACAAGCCTTTTAGAGTCACAAGACAAACACATCACAGAGATCTGTAATGGAGTACAATCTGAATGAACCAGATCAGAGAACCAAACATCGTTTTCTCTTCTATTTTACTAATAGATTTTAGCCTAAATTCTACTACTTCTATAAGTACAGAAATTTCAAAACTAAAATTAGTGGATCTCTTGAGCCCTAGGTTTTAAGGCCAACTTGTACAACATAGTGACATGCTATTCTAAAAACCAAAAAACAACAAAAACCCACAAAATCCAATTACTGCGTTCTATAGTAATGTGTCAAAAGGCTGGTGAAGAGGGTAGATAGACATATATTGGATAATGAATATCAACCACAGTTAAACACATGTAATAAGCTAGATTGACTATCAAACATTGTGATAATTATAGTCTACAATAAATTAAATATTTTATTAATAAGTAAGTAGAAGAAATATGCTCAAAGCTTCCAATGAGAAAGCCAAACTAAGGAAATGCAAATGTTATTTTAAAAAGACAAAAAAGAGAAAAAGATATTCAGATTCATGCTTTCTAAACCTGCTTAGCATTAAGTAGCTGGATAGTGGAGAAAGCTGAAGAAGTAAGTATTAACAAAAGATTCAAAGATGGCATCCAACAGCAACAAATTTTATAACAGACACCTGGCTCCAGAACACTGGCCACCCATTGTTATCATGCTGGGGGCTGTGACTGCCTAAATGCAATCTCTGGCGATGGCTATACTGCTCGCTACTAAAACTGTGGGCATTATCTACATGGCACTTCCTTCATTGCTCAATTTGAAACTAGTTTTGTAAGTTTTACTGTTGACAAAAAAAATCTTATTTTATTGACTGCTTCCCAATATTGTCTATCATCTCAGAGATGTAAGAGGTTGGATCCAAGCTCCTCGGCTTTTGCACACTCTGTTCTCAGGCTTCCAGGTTAAGTCATTTTAAACAGTACATTCCATTTCTACATGGTGTCCAGCAACAACCTCAGGGACAGGAGGAATGACAAATAGACTGACTGCCACTTCTAACCAATCATGCTGGATGAGTAACTGTCTCATTCATGTTCTCGATTGGCATTAGGTCCTCTTCACCTTCAAATATTTCATTGATTTGTTCCTGCAAATAAATCTATAAAGAAACACTTTGGTTCCTTGGGGAGCATTGTTAAAATACAGTATCCAAAATTATGACATTATATCCCTAACTTGCTCTTTGGTTTCCATGGAAACTATGTGTTGTAACAGACTATTACATTAACTAGTATTATAAATGAAATTCCGTTACTTATTTAACAGATGATTGATGATGAAATGTATGAATTTATACAACTTTTGGCTTACAAACATTACTTACAGGCTTTACCTTTGAGCCCTTAAACTAAATACTTTATTTCCTCCTTTGCACAAAAATAATTTGTTTGCATTACCAATTCAGTTTACCCAATAAGGGTAGCCTCTTACATTTTGAACATCAATCAATTCTATTTTACTTGTTCCGTACATGCTTGAAGTGGTAAACAAATTTCAAATATAAATGTAATATGAAGCCCCTTGTGTCTCATTTTTTCATTTTACATGTATGAAATTATTTGTACAATAATTGCAACAATTTTCAGAGTAATATTTCTTTATTTATATCTCAGCTCATTGATTAACCATAACATTCTGCTATAATCATTACTGGTCTAGACATTTTTTTTCAAGACAGGGGCGTGTGTGTGTGTGTGTGTGTGTGTGTGTGTGTGTAGACTTGGCTGTCCTGGAACTCAAACTCACAGAGACCCTCCTGCCATTGACTCATGAATAAAGACTGGGATTAAAGACACGCACTACCCCTTCCCAGCAGATCTAGACTTTTATCCCCTAAATTTTCTAAGCTGTAAAGGACAATATAGTAATTTTTCAAGTTTAATTAGAAGAAGAAGATATCAAATTAAGAGTATACATCTGAAAAATAGTATCTATTTCTTATTTCATGCACAATTATGTTTGGTTGTGATTTTTGTAAACATTTTAATAGAATTGAAAACTGCTAAAACTAGGTTGAAAGATAACTTAGTGAGAGTAAAGAAGATGTGCACTTACTAAATATACAATTTTCTTCATCTGTTAAATTGAAAATAGATGCAGACATTGGACAAAGCAGAGTAAGATGATGAACCTACAGCTAATTTTACTGAGTAATGCCGCAGGTCTCAACCAAAGCCCTCTAATAAGAAAGCAAAGAAAGTAAAAATAAATACATTATACTATATGGACATTATTTAAACATAATATCGCCTGAAATTTTTATATTAAAATAAGAGATAGAAAGACAGATTTAATGTAAATTTCAGTAAAAATTTACTAATGCCATATAAATGAAGCATTTTTCATCCACTACATTTTTTTTTTAGAGAGATAGGGGTTTTCTTTGTAGCTTTTTGCCTGTCCTGAAACTTGCTCTTGTAGGCCAGGCTGGCCTTGATCTCACAGAGGTCTGCCTGTCTCTGCCTCTGAAGCTCCGGGATAAAAGGCTTATGCCACCACCGTCTGGCTTCATCTACTTCTCATTGATAACACTTTAAACTATAATTCATCTTAATTTCATTCCCCCTGAGCACTTGATTACCACTCTGAGTAAAATGATGTGTTTGAACAATATCTTAATAAGGGTTTTTATTGCTGTGCTTAAACAACAAGACCAAAAGCAAGTTGAGGAGGAAAGAGTTGTTCTGATCCTTGGATGTAGGGAAGTCAGGGCAGGGACTCAAGGCAGAACTCAGAAACAGGAACTGAATTCTAAGTCATCAAGTACTATTGCTTATTGGCTTTGTGGCTTTCTCAATCTGCCTTTTATAACATCCAGGACCACCAACACAACGGTGGTACTGCCCATGGGATTCTCCCACATCAACTATTAACTGAGAAATTACCTCACAGGCCTGTCTTCAGGTGAATTTGTATGAAATTGACAAAATCCAGGCACCATATTTGATCCTTTGTCAATATAACATACTAGCACACTAGTTAATAATCTATAAACTTTCCTTTTTGTTTATCACCAATGTTGATATCAATAACATAATATGAAGTATTCCAACTTGTAAATGTTTCATAGTCTTTAAATTTTTAAATCCTTTAAATTTTTACTTTTTAAAAAAATCTAGTCTTTTTAAAATTAAAAGACTGTCTGAAATTTCCAAAGTCTCTTTAAAATATCTATTCTTCCTAAAATTCCAAAATAAATTAAAAATAAGTTAGATATTTTCACATTCTGAGAGAAAATAAACAGGTACAGTCACAATCTGAAAGAAACTACCATAGTTTTATAACTCAGTACAGAATATGGACTTCAGCTGTGATCTCCAAAGGACTCGGACACATTTTTCATCACAGCTGCTCAGCCAGACTTCACAACCCAAAAGCTGCTGTGCTAGATGGTCACCCCACAATCCTGGAAACTTCAACATCCTGGGATCTCTACAGGCTCCAGTTTCACAAATGCTCTAGTGGCCTTTACTCAGGTGCTATGACCATATCACATGGTGTCAAGCCGTAGTATCTCCCTGTGACCCATTAAGTCCTTGATTTTCCCCTGCAAATGAGGATGTGCCTTTACCATTGGCCCCTTCTGGCCTCTTACCGTGCCAAGCCTCAGCTGTTCACTATGGCTCATGCTCTCAAAACCAATAAGCCCTGGGAAACTCTGGCACATTACCAAGCTCAGCTTTTAGCACAAGATAGAGCCTAGGATCACACTGGAACAAAACTTCCTTGTTCTGACGCAGAGGAATACTTCCCAGAAGATTTGGCCTTGGCGATGCTGGTCTCTTAACCAGAGCAGATTCTTAAGCCCCAGCTTACCAGTATCATTTGTGTCACAAAAGCACAATTCCACTTCAGTGGCTTGTAGTGCAAAACACTTTAACAGACCTGATAGACTCTTCGCATTCTTCTTAACCATCACAAGCCTGCCCTTAATTATCTGTAACATGACTCTAAGCACTGTTTTCAAAGTTTCTACTACACTTCACTGAGCATTGAACGCTGGCATGTATCTTAATAGGAACAGTTCAGTCCACTCTGACCTTTAAAGAATCCTTCAGAAAATTTTTGCTTCCTATTCTCATGTCCTTAAATTCTGGGGGTCCAAAAGTTTTAGTTTCAGGCAGAAAAGCACTCCTGCCAGCCGACGAAACAAACCTTCCATGGCACTGAAAGCTCAGACTTCCCTCTGTCTTCCTAGATTTTGTATATGCTAAGCCAACAGGCTAAACAAGCAAGTAGCAATGTCAGAAGGGGAGAATAATCCAGACTGTCGGAATTAATTTAAATGATTTTTCACAAAGGCTGTAAAGGCTATGTCTGTAGTGTAGAAGAACCTTAAGATGCCTCCTGGTGTGAACACATCCTTTAATTAAAGTCACTGGGAAAATACAACAGTGGGTATGTATCACCCAACCTCTCAATCTCAACTCCATTGAAATGTTTAAAGAATAATAAAATAAAATATAGCGTTTCCATGAAATAAGCTTTGTGAATTATCATGCTCAGAAACCCACACACACTTCATTTACTATTGGAGCCCATTTATGCTCACAGTATTGCTCCAATTTGTCCTCCTGATTCTAAGTCTTTTATATTTGAATCAATTATACCACAAACTTTCCTAAGGCTTCAACATGCAAATAGTAGACATGTGACTTTTTCTTGACTGTCTTTAAGGGATTTATTGATTCCTTAATTTTTTTGTCTTTTCCTCTACTTTTTTTTTCAGGGAATTTCTCATTTCCCTTGAAGGGCAGCTGTAATCTTTATAGAGCTATTTTTAAGGTCATTTTCTTCTGCTTCACCTGCATTGGGATGTTCAGGTCTTATTGTTGTAGAACCGCTAGGTTCTGGTAGTGTCCTATTGCTCTTCATGTTGTTGAATGTATTCTTATACTTATGGCTACCCATCGCATCTTTCAATTGGTGCAGGTGTTACTTGTGTGTCTAGGAGCCCCTGATCTTGCAGGGGCTGTTTGACCAGGTGCGGAGAGTGAAGGGTTCCCTGGGTTTGATTTGAGTGTCAGAATGCATCTTATATGTTACTGTGTGCAGTGGGTGGGGATGGTGGTGCAAAGGCCCACCAGCAGGACTGTCACCGGCAAGCTAGCTGCTGGTACTGAGATGGGAGAGGAGGACCAATGTGAGGTTTTAAGCCCTAATACCTGGAGTTACATTAATACAGTAGAAATATAAACACCAAGCCAGCTACAAACCCTTTACCTACCGTGGTGTACTGCCTGCAAGATATCTATGACAAAATTGTGGGCAAAAACCACCAAATAACTGATTTGACTTAATGCGAGCTCCAGAAGATGAAGCCCACCTTTGACATTAAGTGGCTGACCAAGAACCTGAGACTAGTATCACAGGAACAAAGCGTAAAATCAAATAATACTGTCCTAAAAATAAAAGGGAAAACTGTAGTGATAAAATGATTCCCAATGATATTCTGTTATAAAAATAGATTTTTGCCCTGTTAATCTAACATCATAAAAGCTTCCTTCTGCAGCAAGTGGGAACAGCTCAGGAGTAAAGCGAGACTTTGGAACACGCAGCTTTAAATGTGATGTCAAATACCTCCTGTCAGAGCTCAGTGAACTTTGTGAAAATGGAGGAAGAAAGAGTGTAAAACTAAGAATGGATGGAGGACACCAAGAAAACAATATACTGAAAAAACAAACGAACAACAAAAAAAGAGCAAAGTTCATATGAAACAACATGCAAAGAACCTTTACAGTATGCACCAAATCCTCTGCATGTATTTATTATGACTTCTAGATCAGTTTTATATGGGATTCCAGAGAAAAGAAACATGGCAATCTCTGACTCTTGTGCCTTCTCTTGGACTCCTTTCCTTCTGTTGGTTTGTCTTGTCCAACTACAAAGCGACCATTTAGTTTTGTCTTCTTCTATTTGTCTATACTTTTAAAAAGTGATTAAATGGATGTATAGAAACGCAGCCACTAGGGTTAAGGTTAATAGCTAAAATGTCATTTATATCTGGTGAGAAATACAAAATCAGTCTTCTCTAAATGATTGATACTGCATACATCAATCACTCCAGGATAGGACTCATGTTCAGGAGTATCTGAAGTATAATGGACTCCACATTTTCTTGCTTGTAATTTCTAAAAGGTTATGCATGCTGGTTTTCAAAATACAGCTAAAATCGATTTACTTCTCCTTTATTTAGTCTGCAGGTTTTACTGTTGACAGATCATCTTTCTCCACATGCTGAAATCAAGTTTAAAATGTGCCTACTTCGGAAAGTGTTTGACTAAGAATCCTGTATATATAATATACAAATCAGGAAGAACAGTAGAGAAACATGGTACATTTATCCTCACAAATTGAGAGGACAATATTTTTATATTTCCCAAATGCAGTGCTTGTAGAACAGTTTGTAAATATCTTTGCTTTTGTTAAATCTTAACAATGATAGCAACAGGGAATAAATACAGAAGGAAAACCTAAGAAATGTTCTTCTCTTCATAAAATATCTAAAGTAATATAAAAATCTAGGATCATGTCTTAGCCAAGTCTGAATGCTTTTCTTTCAATTTTCTGAATACAATATTAATTTTAAATTAAATTTGTTAATAGGATGTAAAATTGTTGCTATTATGTCAAAGTCTATGTTCCATAGATGGTATAATTAAGTATATTGAAATGTAATAAAATAAGTAGCTACCTTACACATAATCCCAAGGAGCACTTAATTTTTTTTCCAACATACTGCCATTAGGGGAAAATGAATAGTTTTGTTTTAATAGACTACGTCAATAAAATCAACTCTTGTCTCTAAAAGGTTGGTCATTAAAGGACTTTTTTTTAATCATTTGCTTCATCCCAGTGAAAATGCAAATTTGTAAACCAGAAAATAGTAGGGAACCATGATGAGATCCTTGTTTGTATGTTAAAGAATTAATATGATTGGGCTAATACCAGTTTAAGTATTTCATTTCTGTGAAATTCTTTGAATGTATTCTTGAACGGATAAGGAATGATGGATTCTTCTGAGCATCTCTTCAGGTTAACCATCAGAGCTTGGAATTCTTTTTGATTAAAGACCTTCCTTATTTTCTTGTTCTGTTTCAGCCAAGAATAGTAAGACTTCTCAAATTTTCTTTATGCTTTTCTTTAATAAGCTTCAGTAGACCACTATGTCCCTCAACCCAAGTCACTGTGGATGTAATACACATGCACACACACACACACAGACACACACACACACGAACATTCAGGTATGTGCACATACACAGGTATCAATGTATGAATACAATATAATATATATATATATATAATGATACAACAATTATGAAGAAAAAGGTTACCAATTTGAAATAGAGACATGGAACAGTTCCTGGAGAAGTAGCTGGTAGAGGTTAGAAGGAAGAAATAAAAACAAAGAAACATGATATTCCCATAAAACTTATTCTTCATACAAATCAGATCCTTCCTTTTTCATTTACATGAAGATTAGGAAAGTAGGAGATTTTCTAGCTCTAATTTTCCACTGATTTGGAAGTGCCTGTGCTGTTTCCTATTTATTCTTTCCATATCTTTTTATACTTTTGTATGGGTCTCACTGCCATCAATTAAAATCATTCTATTTGATGGGCCATATCTTTCTTTGTAGTAAATATAAGCAGTGTTGATGCAACAGGTTTTGGAAATTGTCTCCAAAATCAATATTTCAAAGTGATTGTCTGGGACTGGGTTGGTCATACTCACAATAAAAAAGATAGGAGTCTATATAAAGAAAATTATTAATTCTTGAGTGTGAAAAAACCAGTAGTCAGGAAATCTTACTGAAAATCATCAAAAGTTGTGTAATGCTTAGTTGAAACATAGCACTGATTTCAGATTCTGAGGATTCACTGATTGGGAATCTTTTCATTTTCAGTAAAGGGAAAAGGAATTGAGAGCCAATGATAGACAGCATGAACTGAATTGATATGTGTTTAAGGAGGACATACATCTTACAAATCATAGAAATTATATTTTGCTTCTGAACTATGTGGATATAAATAAATTAACAAACTCTAGGTTGAAAACACAAATATTTAATTGAATTCACAGGTGAAATATATAATGTTATGATATATACATAAGTGAACTATATATATTCTAACATCAATAAAGAGAAAACACAAGTAAAACATTTTCATGAAATTGAAAAGTAGAGAAAGTTCAAAATATCTGAATTCACATAAACAACACCAACATACTTAGAAATTTAAAGATTTTTATAAAAATGAGTGACAGGATTCTCAAGGTCAGTATCTTTATCTCATTCAAAACTTTACTAGCATGGTTTCTGTTCTAGTATATTTTGCAGTTTTAGAGTCAGAAATCATTGCAGAGAATATGGAGTTAAACACTAAGAAACCTCCGCTTGAAATTGGAGTTGCACATTGTTTGCTATTTCAAGCTTAACATCTCAAGTCAAAATGTTGTTTCTGCTGCTCTTTGTTCCTACCTGTCACACTTTTCTCACTATGCTGATTTCCAGTTTTAACTAAGCTATTTGGGCACTAAAATTAACTAGTACAACCCAGTGAAGGACAGCGTCTCTCTTGCTTTTCTGTCAGCTTAACAGCTGCACTTGTGTCTACCGGTGGCACAGAAACTTATTTTAAAATGTAGAAATTTAAGAAATTATTTGAGTAACTGAGCAATGACAACTGAAGAAAATTTCAATCATGAGAATAATGATTATTGCAGACCCATACATCTACACGCAGACAGGTATGAACACACACAAACATACCGCAACAAAGTACAAACTTGTTTCCTCATTTTCTGTAGCTCTGATATGAATGATGTTGCTGCTTTATACAATCAATATAAATGCTTCGCTAGAATTATAATTTGTCATCACTCTCGTATAACCTCTTGATTCAAATGAATATTTACTTATCAAATTCTTTAGGTATGTTCAATTAATTGCTGAAGGAATCCTCATGGTAAATCATAAGGTAATTCTGTAACAAATTTAATTTCTTGTTATTTGTGGACTAAATTAAGCAGAACTTGCCAAATCTACAATGAACAGCACTCTGACTTGGGTTTCAATTTCACTGGAAAAAGTGACCGGTTTCTATATTGCTAGTTATTACTATAATTACATGCTGAGTGTTCAATAAGAATTCTAAACTCACCTTTTCATCTAACTCAGTCATCTTCGTGTCTTTATAAGTGCCATGCCTGGAATCAGTAAATGCTCAAAATTGTTCTCTCAAGGTTGATTCCACTAATGGTAGTTATCAGCTGTTGATTTTGTTTCATGAACTGTTATTTCAACTCTAAACACATGACCTCTAAGACACTGTTTACTCTGATCAGTTCTTTCTGTACATCTTCTATGAAGTTTAAGTAGGTAAATGGATAGTTTTATTTGGAATATAAAAATTGTACAAAGACAGTAAGGCACAAAATGGAAATGAATGATAATATTTCCATAAATGTACATGTTGAGTTCATAACCAAAGGTGGTAGGATTAGGAACAAATTAGCCCAGAAGAAAGGACATTAAAAAATTGTTTTCATGTCTCTTCTCAGATGCTCCAGAAGAATATGTTGCTCATTCCAACTAATCATTTGCAAACACATGAAACAAACATTGTCTATGAACCCCCAAAGGCAATGTACCAAGCATCACAATTGCTAACATAGACATTTTGGATGTCCTAGATTTAAGCATCAAGTTCTGTTAGTAGTAATTTACTGTGTCTGAATTGTTTTATCATAGAATGCCTATAGATGAAGGCAGTCACAAAAAAGTAGATGGATGCAGACTACAGGATGGTGAAAATTGATAATGGTAAATGACTGGGCAAGTGAAGCAGACAGATGTAGACCATTATTTCTCCTATGGAGGTGAAAATATATCATGAATAATTAATGGTATAAAAATTTAAATATTGAGCAAAATTTGATTAGGAAAATTGGGACTGAGGAACTCATTTGGTAAGTAAAGTAAAACTTTTGGAAGATGAATGTGATCCTTAATGCCCATGTAAAATGGTTGGAGGAGGAGGTGACAACGCTTTTGATACCACAGCCGGGAAGACAGATACATGAATGCATACAAACTTTCAACAGATGACAAATGGCTCCTAAAGAAATCATAACAAAGTTTCTCTTCACCAAATTAGAATTCAAATTCAGTAATATAAATTTTTCAGCTTAAAAAGTTTATTGCTTATCATGTATAAATTCATGTATTAAAAATTGTCACTTTTGTAGTGTTCATTGAATGTAACAGAAATTTCTGATTTTGAAAATAATAAACAACAAAACTATTATCCAATTTACTTATTTTGAATAAGTAAGAGAGGAATACAAACATGTAAGGGATGTGATTTTAGTTGTGGGAAAAATTAGATGCCCATTACTTTTCCTCTTGGGCAGCATGGTTCTTAGTTTTTAATATGTTCACATCCCTTCAAATGACTGCTTAAGTTCCTTGTACAAATCAGTTGTCACATGTAACCTTCTGTAACTTGCATGGACTCAAAGTGATTTCCATCAAGATCTGGAAGCACTGTCAGCTTGCCAGCAGTGACACTTCCTCTTGCTTATCAACTTTGTAGTCTGGCTTGATTGACACTTCTGAAATTTTGTCAGCTTTTCTTTCCTTTGTTTGCTTTTTACAGAGCAGAACAGAAGAGACAATTCCAATCCATTAGCTTTGTAAAGTCATAACCTCAGAGGAAGTCCAGTTTTATTAGTTATCTCTTTCAAAACTAATACAAAATGACTGAATGGTGAATTCAGATGCAGTTATATAACTGAAGTCGGGGAGAAAATTTTAAAGTATATGTCTTCAAAGCACTGATTGAAACCTCCTACTAAAATACTAAGAAGGAAACCTTATTTCCCTTAATGAGCAATAACAACACTCTTATTTTCATTGAAGAACCAATCTTTGGGTTGGCAAGGTGGCTCAATGGGCAAAGGCACTTTCAAGTAAGTCATCAGGCATAGATTTGACATGAACTTGGATACTGGAAGAAGAGAACCAAGTCCTACATATTTTTCTCTGATAGACACACACACACGCGCACACACACACACACATGCACACACTATAATAAAATGTCTTAAATACTTGAAAAAAAATGATGAAAGGCTCCAAAATGTGTGACATACAAAGAACTGTGGTCAAATAAAATGTGCTAATAGATTTCTTTGCCTTACGTATTAAACTATCACGGAAAGTGTTATTATCAATGATTATTGTCTCTTTATAACTCTCACCATAAAAAATTGATATTCTTAAAATCATAGACTTTGGCTTAAAAAGCTTCACTATTGAAGCAAAGAAAATGGAATCATTGTTTGGTGACAATTGAAATGATGAATATAAGAATATGTAAAAATATTTTTTTACTGTAGCATAGCTATTTACAATAAAAACTATGTATTTTATGAGATAAATTTGTTATATTAACATATTAATGATAGATTTGAGATCTTTTTCTTCAAAATTAGAAATAAACATGTTAATAAAACAATGGTTATGAAATCACAGTGAAGGCTAATCCTCAGTTACAATATCAGGCTATTAGAAAACAATAAATAT
>LOEQ01009846.1:14429-31206 GCA_001685075.1 Bramus lutescens | reverse complement strand
TCTTCTTCTTCTTCTTCTTCTTCTTCTTCTTCTTCTTCTTCTTCTTCATTTTGTCCCCTCCTCCTCCTCTTTCTCTTCTTCCTCTTCTACTTTTCTTCTCCTTCTCTTCCTCTCTCATCATCCTCACCCATCCTATATAGGAAAAGAGAATAAACCTCTTGATTTAGCATCCAAATGTTTTTTCTTCCTGTATTTAAGACAACAAATCTAAAACACTGCTTTCATTTTTTCATTGTCATCAACCTTAAAACCCATTTGTATAAATCTATGCTTTAATATTAGTTTAGTATTGGACGTGTTTCATAGTATAATACTGGCTTACTAAGATCAAGAGATTAGTCAGGAATTTTGTTTCACATAGTTTCATGATCAGCTAGAATTTAGGAAGTCATGTAATGAAAGTCTCACTAACATGCAAAACTGTATTTCCTTTCAGGAAAGGAATCTGAGTGGCTGGCAAGCTGTCATTTAATTTTTGGCCATTTAAGTATGTTAGGGAACTCTCAGTTTCTCAAGATAGCTATTTTAGATTTAGTAATTCTGATTCATATTTCTCCTGTTCTCCAGAATTAACTGTTTAGTTCTGTCTGGTAAAGAGTTGTCTTATTTAAGTGATGTTGTCTGTTTCATTATTTAAAGATAATCATTCCACAACTCTTAATTCTCCATACTAATTAAACCTCTGCATTTCTCATAATTTTTCTCAGATGACATACATATTCCTGATACATAATTTCATTTGATTTATAAAATGCTCCTCAGTCCATGCTCATACTGGGCTTCAGCTACTATCTGAAGAATGGGTGGACCTTTTCATAAATTTGATGATCAGAGTGGCCTTTCCTAAATTACTTGCATAATTGCCATATGTCTCTCAAATTTTGTTTTTATCCATAACACATTTTAGCTATTTAATCCTGGTATCAATATTATAGTTCTTTCATTTTAATGAAACTGACTTTTTATTTGATAAACTGAGTCAATAAAGGACTTCGAAGACACAAACAGGGCTTTGTGTCTGTTTATGTTATATGGACTTACGTGAGAGTGTGATTCCATAGGGGAGTGAGCACACACATAGCCTGTGGACACAGGAGCTGAAAAGACACTGCGATCTTTATTAATTTTTTGGAGAAATTATCAATTAAATATAAACTGTATTGTGGCCCCACACCTCATTTTATGTATATTGTGAAGAAAAAGATGAGAAATACTACAAAATTGTTTACAGACAAAATTTTACATAGGATAGCAAAAGTTAGGTGATATAAAAATTTCTAATTGAATAAATTTGGTTTATCATAAATAATAAAAATCTTTGGTGCAGCAAAGATGCTTGATTTTCTTTTCGTAGCTACTATGGATCTTCCTACATATATAGAATAGAGAGATTGTGAAATTCTACAACAGCGTAGTATTCTTTTAACACATAGTATTTTGTGTCACTTTTTTCACGTCTTCTTTAAAAAAATCAACAATACCAGTGGTGAATATATTAAGGACATGCAGAGTACATATTCAAAAGTTTGTGGTGTTAGGAAAATCTAGAGAAAATTTTGATTGTGTGAGCATTGAAATTTGGCTTAACTGTTTTTGAATCGAAACTCATAGTGAATGTGTGTGAAACCGAGTCAATTGTTGACTGTTAACAAATCACTGCACTTGACAGAACTTTTTCTTTACTATTTAAAAATGTTAATTGCATCATATAACATGAGGAATATTAGGGAGTGTGTCAATACATAAAACAGAAAGTAGAGTTCCATGAATGGTAAAGTATGAGTAGAAAAGGAGTGTTCTGTGGATGGCGATACGTGAGGTAGAGATGTTCAGCTCTGTAGATGGGGATCCGTGAGGGAGAAAGGTGCAGTTCTGTGGATGGCGATACGTGAGGTAGAGATGTTCAGCTCTGTGGATGGGGATCCGTGAGGGAGAAAGGTGCAGTTCTGTGGATGCGGATCCATGAGGGAGAAAGGTGCAGTTCTGTGGATGTGGATACATGAGATGTAAAGGTGCTGTACTGGGAATGGTTGACTTTAGTTCAGGGTAAATTGCATGGTATTTTACCCTTAGGGGGCTTGCTTCTTTATAATATGCAACCTTCACCTGCTGATGCTCATTAGAACTCTTTGCTGATCTCTATATTTTTAAATATGAGACAAAATAACTAAACAAAAAATGAAAGTGTTAACTCATCTTTGTCCTAAGTAGGTTCTAGGTAGAGTGGAAGGCTTGTTAAAACTGATATTCGGATATTATAGTCCTGCTTTGTAAGTGGATCAATCATGGCCCTGCCTGAAAGTGATTTTTTTTGTCTATCTAGTTCATTCTTTTTTAAATTCAATTATTTTTTTTATTTTACATCCTGACCACAATGTTACCATGTTCCTCTCCTCCCATTTCCTCTCCCCACCTCCCCTCTGTCATACCGTATCCCTTTCTTCTCTGTTTCTCTTCTGAAAGGGACAAGCCTCCCATAAGTATCAAAAAAGCATGACTTATTAAGTTGCAGTAGGATTAAGTTCCTCCCCTTGTTTTAAGGCTGGGCAATGCATCCTGTATGAAGAATAGGTTCCCAAGAGAAACAGCCAAATTGTCAGGGACAGTCCCTCCTCTAACTATTAGGAGTCCCACAAGCAGACCAAGTTACACAAGAGTCATATATATACAGGATGTGCATTGGTCCTAAGCAGACTCTCTGTTTGCTGGCCCACACTCTATGACCTTCTTTGAGTCCAGCGTAGTTGTTTTGGTTGGTGTTTAGTAGTAGCATCCTTGATCATCTAGCTCCTATAGTCCCTGTTCTTACAGCAGGAAAATATTAGAAAACATGATTCTGTTGAGGGGTTCATTTTAAATATAATAGCTTAAAAATAATGCTTTTTAGAAATCGTCTAATATGAACTGTTAACTCACTAATTTAGACAACTAACTGCGTATGATATTTGACCTATCTTTAAAATTAGGATGCAAGGAATTCTTTCTCTGAAATAGCACTACAATATTTTACTCAGTTCTCACTTTCTATGGCATATAATTTCACTCCAAATATATGATGCATTAATTCAAATAGTTTAATTTTTAAGCATCTAAATAACTGCTAGGTCTTCTTCTATTCATTTCCATAAAATAAAGATGTATTGAGCTTATACAAATTTGTTTTCACTTTCTGTTGTCAGGGTCCAAGTTGAATTCTACATAAATGAAAACATGTATAAAGAGATATTAAAATTGTTTTTTAAAAAAACAGTGACAGAGTAAGTTATTTTCATCACTCATTTTTGCTCTTTGAATGGGAATCTACCTCAATCCCAGCAGTGTAATATTTCACAACATCCCTATCTGTACAACAGAATAAAATTGGGAGAATATTTAGTCAAAAGTAAACATAAAATACAAAAATCAAAACAGAAGATGCTGCATCTAGTAGATGAAAAATCTCTTTAATATTTTAAGTCTCTAAACCCCACATGAATAAGTAGATCCCTGTGTGCCCTATTTGAATTCTGAAAATCACAACATAATTTAAGCAGCAAACACTGTTAATCTTATGAGTCAGAATGATGAGGTAGAAGGATCAGAAAGTCAAAGTCCTGGAAGCTTAAAGATTGCAGTATGTATTGGGGTGGGTCTCATGAGTCTTCTGTCTCCCTAATATGGCAGTTAATGGTTGCTGGGGATAGGAAGTCATTTTGTTCAGTGGTGTAGTCACTGGATAATGGTTACGCTCCTGGAAATACCCTGAGCCATACTCAGCAAGTAACTCCAATTAAACTCAGGGGTTTAGAAAATAAAACAAAGCATACAAAAGAAGGATGGGATTGTGTTGAGCAAGAGTATAGGGGAACAAGAGAGCAGCTGGGGTGAGAATGATGACAGGACATTGTATGTGTAAGCCAACACGCAAAGAATAGTTTTTATACGTATTGGTCACCATTAAAAAGAGAGTTTGAGGCTAGCCTGGATTATAGGGTAAGAATTTGTCTCAAAAACTTCCCCTAAACAACAGTACCCCACAATTTAACTGCCTCAAGCTTTTACCTATGAGGGCTGTTGTAAGCTATGATTTGTCAAGGTTCAGCACACTGAGTCGTCACAATGGGGGATCATTTTCTGAGTTAATAAAGGAATAAATCAATGATTGCCAACCACTCCTGAAGATAATAAACACCAAGTGTACCCTGAAGTGTAAGGATGGGTGTTGCTCTTTCTATGTAGGAAGAACTTCATAAGTATAGGGTCAGTGTCAGAGGTTAACATCCTGCAGATTCTTATTAAGAAACTGGGAACCACTGAAGACATTGAGAATATAAAATAAGGAGCCCTGTTGAGCTTGCTGCTTTGCTCAATCCTAAGTGCCTTTAGAGCATTTATAATAACAAGATTGTTCCTTACTATGTAAGAATCATAGAGACCTGAACTGTACCATCACATAGCTAGGGCTGTGAATTTTAATGCCTGGATCTTTTTACACTACTTTTAATTAAATTGTGTGTCAGCAGGTAGCATTCATAGAGAAAATCCTGCTTTGGGAGAGCATATTCATACACTGACTATAGGATATGTATCAGTAGCTAATACCGGTGAGATATTCTCAATGGCAGAGTAGCTTTATGGGTAAAGTTAGGAACAATCAATGCCTTTTTAACTTTGCTTTTAGAGTTTTGAAGAAAGCCCTATCAGTATATACTACCTAAAGGGGTTAAATTACCAGAATGAAGTCTTCCTCAAGACCATTAATCAGCGCTAAGCCAGTCATTGTTTGAATATTCACCTGAGGAGACTCTTTTTTATGACACTATAAGCTATCGATGAAATAAGCTCCTTTCAACCCTGTTGTGTTTTTGTTCAGAATGTGTTATTGCACCAACAGACCTGAAACTAGAGTAGAAGATAACCCACAAAAACTTCTTCTCTTTAATAAGAAAAATTTGAAATAATTGCACAATCAAAAACTTTACTGTTAAGGACCGTTATAATACATCCTACAAAAATTAACTAAAAAGGTAATATCTCATTATAGATTCCATTTTTAATAATTATTGAAAGGCCTTTCTTACACCTGGTAATCAGAAGAATGTTCGTGTGTCTGTTAATCAATTCAGAGCATGTTTACTTGAACTTCTTCGTCAGGTATCATGGTCCTTCTGTGACCTAAGCAGTTTATATGGCTTATCCATGATGCTCTTAATTTTAAAAAAAATTAAGATTCCATTGATATTAAGCCTAGTTTTTAAGAAGTAGAATTTGCCCAATTCAGCATGAGAAAGATATCTGTCTAGATGTGTATTTGTCAGCACAAGCGATTGTGGCTTCCCTTTGCAGATGATGACATAATTACTATATAACCTATAATTGTAGAGATGATATATTCCATAACATAAACATATAGCATAAGTATCACACATAATTATAGAAACATGTTTTGTCTGTAATCAAACCAACAAGATGCAACAGAGTCATAGGATTTATGATGCTGTATGTGGGGGCAGTTTGATTTTTGAGCTAAAGTTAGTCTCCAAGCAATAATTAAAGTGCTTACAGCTGTGCACTGAAAAACTTGAACCAACCTTGACTGAATGATAACTTTGTGACTTTTGACCTTTAAAACCTGAATTTCCCATCTGTGGAATGCCCTGTCATTTGTAGTTCATCGATTCTATAACATTCAAATTTTAATTTGGATAATTAAGATTGAGCTACCAAGAAATTTTGGAAGTTTAGACAACTACAATATGTACTTTCTAAATACCTTCGAACTGCTTACTGAAAGTTAATATTTTCTGACAGTTTATTTCCCTTGTCTTTTCCATGCTGAGTTCAAATGAAAATTAAATTTTGTTGTTTGCTTAAAGGTCTAATAATTCACTTATTCAACTCTTCCCTCAAATTATTAAGCTTTTTATTATACATTATCTTTGTGCTGCTTGAGAAAACTTCACAGGTAAGGTTTCTCTCTGTGATTGCCACAGTATTTTAATGGTTTTGAATTATTACAGTTTGCAGGATGTTATTCACTTTTTAAAGGAGTGAGACATTTTATAATTTATATCTTGCAAGGTGGGTGCTTTATTGCTTAAAGATAATCTAAACTCTGTTCCGTGAATGTGATGTTGCCTGTCAAAATGCTTTGAATATTATCTTTAAATTATTTTGTTCATAATTGCTACAAAATTAAATGCCTTTGTGCTATTGAATCACATATGCTCTACAGTATGCAAGCTTTCCACAGACTTTCTGTTACAATGACTTGTTATCCTTCAATGGAAACACTCAAGAGTCTCTCAAGATGGTTTCAGCCTATCAATATTTATTTAGTTATGTGCTATTTGTTTATTGATGCATTTTAGGTTTCTCATACACAATCCTGTTACATTGCTAACGTATTTCCACTAGGTCATTGCCTTCCTTTTACACTTTGTCCTTTGCAAGAACAGGAGGGAAGATGTCTGAGTGTGTAATGACATTCATGCATAATTTTGATCTTACTAAAACCCAGGACTCCTGGCTTTCCTAGAAAGTTTACAATGACATTCAAAGGAGAAACTAAAATCTGATGACTAAGTCCTATTATAAGTTAGTCTCATCAAAATTTTCCTTAAGATAAAACAAAAATACATAAGTAAGAGATAAAATGAGTTCATCATAGATATGATAATCCAGCATGTTTAGAAACTGACTATAATTTTTAGTTCATTTAAAGGTTTGGATATTAGATGAGGGTTAGTAAGTAGATAAGTCAAATTTGGCTACTGTAATAGAATGTGTGATAATTATTTATGAATTCTTATCATGGTTGAATCACTCTCATGGATCTTTCTCAGTCATATTCCTGTAAATGAGGGTAGAGAGAAGCTTACTGGAACATTCAGTTTTCTCTAGGAATCACCTGCCCACGTAAAAGTTGTTCAGAGGAATCCTGCTATTTTCCAGCAATGAATTCATTTCATAGTATATTTGTTATTTCCTTCAACATACAGTTAATGTTACCATATGATTCCTAAATCAGAAGCAGAGGTTTTCTCATATTTGCTGTTTCTGCTGTGGGGCCTTCATGACAAATCTCATTATGCCTGTTTTCCAGTGACCATGGGGGACAATGCTTGCCTTTTTCCCATTTCCCAAGAATGTTCCATACTCCCATTCTCCACTTGGCTGTCCAGAATGCATCCTTAGCTTATCATGTTCCAACCAACTTCTGCAGTCTTCTTCCTCTTCATGATGAAGAACAACATTCTCAGTATCCTGCCAAGTCACAGCCTTCTCCATTGCTGGTGGCGATTTCAAGTGTACAGTGGCTCAGCCCAATGTTTTTGAAGTTCTCCTTAGCTCCCAATTTTGTCTGTAGCAGATGAAAACCCCTGAGAATAAACTGTTGTTCATACATTCAACATCTATCCTGCTTTCAATTGTTTTTCAATGTATTACCTTGATGCAGGCCATGTACATTCTACAGGACTGCTGCAGTAGCCTACAACACAGTCTTGGTAATCTACCAATGTTTCTTCTTCGTTTATTCCTGATAGGAGAGTCATTGTGCCACTAAAGTGTAAGCCTAGTTCCTCTTCACCTGCTTTGAATGACAATGTGCTTACATGTCATCCCATTTTCCCTGTGACTTTGGTTCACTGACATTTTTCACTGGACCTGGTTTTTATTCTTAGGAAGCCACAGGAGGTACATATCCAGCTCAGGACTTTACATAGTTTTTACCTGATGGAACTCCTCTTAGCACTCTCCCTATAAGGTCTCCTGAAACATTTGCTTGCCTTTATGTCTTTTACATACTATACATATTTTTCTTGCTTGCTTTACTTTCTGAGTTTTCTATGATTATTAGCACAGACACACAGGTCATTGGCCAAATCATAGAGGCACAGTGAACACTAGACACTTTCTAAATAAGTGAATGAACAGACATGAAATGACAGTTTATATTCTAACTCTTGCTTATGTCTCTTCATTAGTTTCTAACTGTGGTGTTCTCCTTAGAATCACTAGGACATTCTGCGCCCTCCTTTTTTTTTTTTTGTTTTTTTTGTTTTTGTTTTTGTTTTTCGAGACAGGGATTCTCTGTAGCTTTGGAGCCTGTCCGGAAACTAGCTATTGTAGACCAGGCTGGCCTCGCACTCACAGAGATCGTCCTGCCTCTGACTCCCGAGTGCTGCGATTAAAGGCCTGCACCAACACTGCCTGGCTTCTGTGTCCTCCTTTATGTTGAGGATTCTTTGAACAGTGTTTTCCTTCTCTGCCACTCAAAATTCTTCCCTTTTAACTTCCCTTTGCGATCCTGGCTCCTCTAGAGTATCCACTCTTTGGCTAATATTTAAATGTCAAGTCCTTACTTGGCTTGTTCTATATAGCCTAATTCTACACTGGTTTAGGAGATTTATGTGGTACTGCCTGCACAACTTCCAAGTATTTCTCTTAGACACCCTAATGCATTGCTCTTAAAATTTTCATTTATTTCTCTGTTTTATCTAGAAATTTGCTGAGATCAAGAGCCATGTTTTCTTGTAGCTCTATAACATCCTTACTGTAGGTCTTAAGAGGTTCTGTTCTATTACTAGATGTCTCTGTTAATGGAATTATGCTTGTGAATTTTACAAATGTTTTTCCGGTGAGAATTGTTGAGGATCAGTATGTAGAGATTTCAGTGTATGTCAAATTTATTACATGCTTCTGTCTTTGCATCATGATAAAGAGTACCTGTTAAAAATACTTCTATAAAATACCAAAGTTGTTTTCAAAAATTACTGTTTTATGGATAGAATGTACATTTGAAAGACCTGAAAATCCTAAACTGGTCTGTGAAGTATGCTTCCAAACGAAAAGCCATTGGTGAATGATAGCAGAATAAAATTATATTATTTGGAAACATTAAGAGAACAAAATTTCCTACAATTAGCTTCTGTGCAATATTACTAAGAATACTCAGTCTTAATTACAAAGAATATTCATTTGAAAAACTAGATTACTGCAATTAAAGACCATAATAAACTGACTTATGCCTCCAAATAGAGTACAATGTTTTGTTCTGTTCTATTGACAATACAGTCTTGATTAATTAAAAACAGAGGTGGCCTTTATGGGAACAGGCTCTATAATGCAGCTAATTCGTCAATGAGATTTATTTATCGTTCTGACCTGATAAGAATGCAGATATTTTGAGCTATTATTCTTTATTTTTACACCTCTTCCAGGAATCAAACTGATATGAAACTATTGCAATATGGAAAAACAGAAAGATAGGAAAATAATTTTACTGTGAATCTTTTACAGCATAGGTACTGCAAACATTGGTGCATGTGGTGTGTCATTATGAATTTCAAGTTTGTAGTCCAGGAGACTGCTCTGTTTGTTAGTGGCTACATTAGTAAAAGAGCTGTGTTTCCTCAGGGCTGTAGAAGCATACATTTCAATTTTATCTAAATTGAAATGCGCATCCTTGTTTTGACTTTTGAAAATGTTTAAGTTATTATTATTATTATTGGTAGTAGTATTGCCAGTCTTATTGTTAGTAGTGGGAGAAGTAGTAAGTGAGGAAGCAGAGTCAAGTGAGGAACCACATTATGGTGGTTAGTTTAAATTTACAGCACAATCAAATGGCCTAGGAAGAAAGACTCAAAACAAAACAAAACAAAAGATTGTAAGCAATTATTGTGATGTTTTTCATATGGCGCTAGGATGACCTGCCTTTTGTGGGTGGCAACAGTTATTTGATCCTAGTCTTAGACTATACAGGATGGATAAAGTCAGCTGAGCACAAGCGTGTATGCGTACCTTCTCTCCCTGCCCTAGACTGTGCTTGTCACTAGCTGCTTCAAATTCCTAACAGCTGTACCTAAAGTTTCCCTGGAATTGAGAATAAAATAAAGTATTTTCCCCTTAGTCTTGTTGTAACTTCTAGAAAGGAAACTGAGGCACATATGAATGTTTCTTGACTTTGAAATTTTTGAATTTGCACTTAAAGTTGGTGGTTAATACAACATCTGATGTGATCAGATAATAAAGATTATTCCTAACTAATAATAAGAATTATTAAATGAATAACTAGAATTGTGGCAATATCTTTTTTCTTTTTTCCTTTTTTCCCCCCAAGACAGGGTCTCTCTATGGAGTTCTAGCTGTTCTGGTACTCACTCTGTAGACTAGATTGGCCTCCTGAGTGTGGGGATTAAAGGCTTGCACCACAGCTGCCCAGTGGCTATGTCTTTTCAATATTTGATCAACCATAGAAATTAATAGTATATTATAGCCCTTCCTTACTTTCCCATATAGTTACTGTGTAGATTCAGAGAGCATCAACTAATGTAACACAAAATCTCAAAGTTTATTTATTTTTCTTAATGAAGCATCTAACGTTGATATTCCCAATAAGCTGAAAATTTTCTCTAGATAATTCAACACACACACACACATACATGCACACACAATTGTATCATAGCACAAATATAATATAATAACATGCATGAGGAAGAAAAATTGGCTTTAAAAACTCTTGGGACTTAACCAACTCCACTTTTACTGGAACTTCATAGAAATATCTTACATGAGGATTAGCCATATCTTCAGCCTGTGACAGGACTGAGATGAGTGTCTGGCTGTGGTGGCTTTTTGTATTCTACTCTGGGAGGTTTGGGAAGAGACAAAGAATGTTCACAATGAGTTAAGGCCACCTCTGCCACAGCCAGCACACCTAAAGCCTATAATGTTTATTTATTTCAAAGGTAGGTTCATCACTGGCATGCTTAATTACTGCTTTGTATGACTTGAAGGTAGGGTTTTTATTTCTTAAGTTTTGCAAAGTTAGGTTTCTGAAAAACTTTTCTAGCACGGACACTAGGCTCTACTATGGCCTATGCTCTGGCCAGTACTAAATTAGCACTTTTTGTTTCTTGTTTCTCAAGCGTTAATACAAATACAAAATAAATGTTCAGGGAAGGATGGCAAACTCCCAGCTGTAGTCTTTTCTTTTCTGACCCCATCCGTCATTCATATGGGCTGGCTAATCTTTTGTATGTGTCCATTTAGTGAGGTAATGGGATTATTTTTCCTTTTATTTATTTATTTTCTTAAAATTTTTCTTTTCTCATTTTATGCACCAATCCCAGTTCCCACTCCCACCCCTCTTCACTTTCCCTCCCCCTCCCCATCACTCCACCCCTATCTAGTCCTCAGAGAGGGAAAGGCTTCCCATGGGGAGTCAACAAAGTCTAGCACATTGCTTTGAGGCAGGATCAAGGCCCTTCCCACTCCATCTATGTTGAACAAGATATCCTTCTGAATAGAATGGGTTCCAAAAAGCCAGTACAAGCAGTAGGGTTAAATCCTGGTATCACTACCTGTGACCCCACAGTCTGCCCCAGCCATACAACTGTCAACCACATTCAGAGGGCCTAGTTCGGACATATGCTGGTTCCTTGATTGTCAGGCTGGAGATGGTGAACTCTGATTAGCTCAGGTAAACTGTTTCAGTGGGTATCCCCATCATGGTCTTGATGTCTTTGCTCATATTCTCACTCCTCCCACCCTTTGACTGGACTTTGGAAGCTCAGCCTGGTACTGGGTTAATAAGCTAGTAAAACAGTCGTAATAACTGATGTTATAGGAGTTGCAATTTGGGGAGAAATAACCATAAAATAGGTTTTCAAATAAATATGAAATTTCAATTACAATGAGTTGCAGGAGAAATTTGAGGAGTGATAGTGTCAAAAAAAATGAATTACCACCATTGATCAGGAAATTCTCAGAGAGCTTCCTGAGTAGCTGGATTCTGAAGAGAGTTCAGAGATGAGGAAAGAACAGTTCAAAGGGGCTTGAGTAAGGAAGAAACAAATCACACTTAGAAAATACCAAAGAATTTTATTTCAAGAGTTTTAATTTTCTTCCTTCCTTTCTACCTTTTTCCTTTCTTCTTTCTTCCTTTCCTTCCACCCCTTTTCTGTCCTTTTTTCGTTTTTCTTTCCTTCCTTCATTCCTTCTATATCCTAGACACAATTTCCCCTCTCTCTTCTCCTCCTAGTGCCTTCCTCCTTCCTACTCTGTCACCAGCCTCCAATCCACTCTTCTTCAAACCATTGCTTCTCAAGTTCTAGTAAGACTAAGCACCTCCCCATGTATTAAGACTGGCCAACGCAACACAGTATGAGGAGTAGCATTCCAAAAGCCAGTCAAGGAGTCAGATTTAACCTCTGCTCCCACTATTAGGAGTTCCACAAGAGGAAGTGGAAGAAGTTGGAAATCTACCCAGCGGTATAACCTTCCACCTACAATCTGTCCTGCCTGTAGGATGTTCTGAGATTGATGCCTAGCCCAGTTGTCACCAGAGAGGCTTCATCCAGCAATAGATAGTAACAGACACAGACATATTGCCAAACAATAGGCTGAGGTCATGAAAAAAATAATTGTAGGAGCCCCGGGGGGGTCAAGAAAACCACAAGAAAATCCACAGAACCTACTAACCTGAGCTCATAGAGACTCACAGAAACTGAACCAACAATTGGCGATTCTGCATGTGACTTTCTTAGGCACTATGCATACATGTTACAAAGGTACAATGTAGGGTAGAGGGATCTGATAAAAAATTATTCCAATAAAAAACTGCTACAATAACGATTCTAAAATTGTGGATGGCAAATGAATTGATTTCGTTAGGTTTTAGAAGCTAGTAAGATCTCAGAAGGGCCAAATTGAAAACCTCATACTGGGTTGGCTTGTCCACATGAGGAGGTGCTTAGACGAAGGTGTCAGTGTGGTAGAGAATAAAATAGATGGATTCTGTATGAACCTGGTGCAGAGTATTGACGTGGTTTATTGACTAATGTGTTAAATGTTTGTAAATGCAGAGAAGAGTGTCTGGATGCAGACACAATAGACCCCAAGCCACTTTCTGAAATCTGTAATGGCAAAACAGACAACAGACTTTAAGGGAAAATCCCAAATTTGGATGGGAATAATTTAAGATGTCATTTAGCCAGATATATGTGACATTTTGGAACCCTAGAGTAATGTTCAGCATAGTGATTTTCCATAGTCCTTAGGCATTTGTTTGTTTGTTTGTTTATTTGGGGGGTTGAGACAGGGGTTCATGGTGTAGTTTTGAAGTATGCCCTGGTATTTTCTCTGTAGACCAGGCTACCTCAAACTCACAGAGATTCATGTGCCTTTGCATTTTAAATGCTGAGATTAAAGGTCTGAGCCACCACTGTCTAACTATCTCTTTTAAAGTAAACAAAATTCGAAGAGTTTATGGCTTCCTTATTATTCTACATACTATAAAAAATTCAGTGTTTGGAATCACATTTAATGTTTTATGATACTTCTCACTTTCATAACATCAAAGAGTGGGTTGTTTAAATCATGTTGAAGTGTTATTTTTGTTTCTTGAAAATTTTTCTCTTTTTTGAGTAGATTTTATTTTTCTAATTGACTCCCAGTTCAGTCAATTATATGTATAATTCCGGGTTTGTTAACTCTGGTAGGGTGTTTATTAGAGAGTTTAAACATTGTATTACTATTAGAAAGAGTGAAGGTTAAAAGGAATGCCTAAGAACATTTTTTTCACATAAAAACATCATCTTACATATTGTCTATATAGACCTCAGTCACTATTTTTATGTAAGTTAAATATATCTTATAGAAATGCAAATATTACTTTATTTTGCATTATTAATATACTCTAGACTATTAGCTACTGGCTTGTTTCTGATTATTAATGTTCTTCATTGATATTATTGAAATACAAATAATTTTAAAACAAAACAGTCTGCATTTGTAGAAGAGCCTTTAATGACTTTTTTAGTGGAAAATGGATCAAATATTTTGAGATGTCCCTATAGTGCCATATCAATCTAACTAATCGTTTGTTTTACTTTTTATTTACTATTAACAGCAATGAAAAAGTAGATTAAAATGTGATATGATTTTATAGGAATAAAAATAAATATTAGAAAAAAGACTGAATCGATGATATTGCTCTCATGTTTCTCAGGTTATTTCTATATTTTGTTGTCTTTTTATTGATTTTTATTGAGCTCTACATTTTTCTATGCTCCCCTCCCCTTTTCTCCCCTTCCCTTCCACCCTCTCCCATGATCCTCATGCTCCCAATTTACTCAGGAGATCTTGTCTCTTTCTACTTCCCATGTAGATTAGATCCCTGTATGTCTCTCTCAGGGTACTCATTGTTGTCTAGGTTCACTGGGATTGTGAATTGTAGGCTGGTTTATTTTACTTTATGACTAAAAGCCGCTTATGAGTGAGTACATATGATATTTGTCTTTCTGGGTCTGGGTTACCTCACTCAATATGATGTTTTCTAGATCCATCCGTTTGCAAAGTTAAAGATGTCATTATTTTTTTCTGCTGTGTATTACTCCTTTGTGTAAATGTTCATAGCCGCATTGTTTGTTGTCTTTTACATGCTAATTGCTATTGTTATACTCTCAAGTACAAACAAATTTTAAAATAAGTTGATCTTTTCATATTAAACAACTGACATTTTATTTTTTCTTTTCATAGGTCTCACATATTTTTGGTAAACAGAAGTCTACCTTTATGGGGCTTACAAGTTAAGTGCAATTTTATTTTATTTCTCTATTTCTGAATTCATTAATATTGCACAGAGAAGCACTGTTGGGAAGTGAACTGTTGATGTTCAAGCTGAGTTTGTCTTGATGGTTAACCTTAATGCACAACATAGTCTAACATTTTTATTTATTTATTTTTCTTTAGTCTTGCATTCTAACTTTCGAGATTTTCCTTGCAATCTGGATTAGACTTCTGAGAGTGTTGGAAAATCAAAATAGATAAACAAAAAAGCAAGCAGTGTCTCAACCTTCCATGTCTCCCAAACTACTTTGCATGAATCACTTATTCAACTCCTTAAGGAGCATTCAAGCAATACAACTGTGAGTAATTTTTATTTTGAGGAATGTGGGAAAATCTAAATAAAGGAATGTATAAACTTAGAAAGCTAATGAAATCTTAAGAAATTAAAACCGTAGACAAGAGTAAAGTATGTCCAGATTATAGACCGGTGTTCCCTAGAGTCAGCTGCTGAGCCTTAGTTCTTGTTTCTATTAGTCTTGGTGCACATAATTGTTTTTATAAGATCCTGTCACTTCCCCTCATATTTATGAGATATGGATCTTATTTTTTACTTTATATTCTTAGAAGTGCAAACTACATGGAAGATAGAATCACTAATATTGAGAAGATGTGGTGCTTGTAGGGAAAACTTTCTGATTCATTGCCTGTGTTCAATTTTCCTACAGTTCTGTCTATATCAGGTGCTTGATTGCCATAAAAGGTCATGCTGATTTTTTTTTCACATAATGTATGGTAGTGAATTGTTTTGAAAAACACCTCAACTGAAAATTTCTATGTGGGCTTCATGTTTTGTCTACATGAATTTAATTACATTGATTTATACTGACTTCTGTTATATTATCAAATGGTATACAAATAATCCTTCCCATATCTTTCCAAATATTAGATGTTCATTAAAATATAGTGTTATAGTCTCTTACATAAATCCTTATTATTCTTTAATAAGAACTTAGAATAAATTAACAATTTAAAACATCATATATGTTCTTAAAATTACTTTTATTTAATTTAAATTCTTCTGAGTAGTATTTGAAATAACATGTTATAATTTTCTAGAGCTTGCAAAGCAATATGTTATTAGAAAATAACAGAAAATCATGATAGAAGATTTGTGGAGAAAACCAAAATATTCTTTGCTTCTTATTATAAAAATGACCAGCTGCACACATTTATGGACAGATTTTACTTAGATTTATGGGAATTCATCTGTACCATTGTGCTAATATTTGCATTAATGTAAATTCAAAAATTTCATTTTAGCAAGAAACACCTTTTAAATCCACTAGACATATCATTTCTGTTTATAAAGTGTTTTAAATTTTAATTAAACAAGAAGTTATTGTTGCTTTTGAATAAACTCCTGTTCGCATATTTCATTCTTTACTCCATTTTCAACTAATGAGAAGGCAGTGTACATATTTCTGTGGGAGAGCAGTTGCCTAGGATGAGAGAGGTCTTGGGTTCAATTCTTCAGCATCACAAAGGGAAAATACTTGTAATTAGTTCACTTACGTAATAAAATATCACTGAAGAAAAATGTCTGTATTTCTCTATCTATTTTTCTGTTCCATGTGTCTTGACAGAAACAGTAGCAGTTGAATAAACTTCACAGCAAACTGATAAAGGCTCTTGTTTCAAATGATACAAATTTCTAACCAGATAAGCATAATTGCTCATGGAATTGTTCTGTAACCTCAAAATATCTGCATGGCTGAAATGGACCATATTATTATATTGAAGAATGTTGGCATTACATATTGCCTGAAGTACACAAAATGATTACATATTTTCAGCTTGAACCTTATTTGCCGATTTAGGCAGTGATGTTCAGAAAAGTAATTGTGTGTCTTCCTGGTCTTTATGTATCTTGCCCATTTTAGTCAGTCTGAATATTTGACTCTTACATTTATATTTAGGGCAAATAATTAACAATGTCCATTAAGAATATGTGAAATTGCTGGCGTGACGGCACACATCTTTAACCGCAGCACTTGGGAGGCAGAGGCAGGTAGATATCTATCTATGAGGTTGAGGACAGCATTGTCTAAAGTGAGTTCTATCACAGCCAGGGCTGTTATACAGAGAAACCTTCTCTCTAAACAGGGAGAATAAAAGAAAGGAAGGAAGGAAGGAAGGAAGGAAGGAAGGAAGGAAGGAAGAAAGA